>JAQGBT010004600.1:0-16155 GCA_034698585.1 Disparrhopalites patrizii
AAGTATGAACGAGCCCAAAAACATCTTGAGAATGGTACAGACGGTGATTGGAAAAAGGTTTTGTACAGGAGCAATAATTTTTTATTTGTCCGTTTCTCCATAATTACCTTTAGGAAGCCTTGGCAGAGAAAATATTATACCCCTTCTATTTTTAAACCAGAATCCATTAATATTCCCCGTGGTAATGATGGGGTTTGTGGCTCCTAAATGGGTAATTAATTGAAAATGGATTTTAAATTGAAAAAGAAAGCATCTTCTATGCATACACAAGTGCGTGTTTCGCTTGCCCAATGCAGACGTATTGCAATTACACCTCTCTCTATCTCTCTCTGTATTCCCAGGACGTTGACTATGGAGACCTTTGAAAGATTGAAATAATGAGGGAAAAGGTGGTTAAGTCGATTGTCCAACATGAACTCTGTTGAGACAGGGACCAATGCCCCTGTCATAGTTCAAGTCTTATTTTTGAAGCCGATTCTATACATAGATGTATTAGTAGATACTTATACACCCTATCTCGTCTTCAATTATTTATTATCCATGAACAAACACTTGGCAAATAATAAATTGTGAGAAAATACGATGATGAGAAAAATCAATGCTTTTTCACACTCATTGCCACATTTGTGTATGTATCATAGACACTCACATGCACAGTTTTTGCGACAAA
Organism: Disparrhopalites patrizii; assembly: GCA_034698585.1. NCBI lineage: Eukaryota > Metazoa > Arthropoda > Collembola > Symphypleona > Sminthuridae > Disparrhopalites > Disparrhopalites patrizii. The sequence continues at coordinate 671 of JAQGBT010004600.1, forward strand.
ACTTCTTGCGGCATCATCCCCTGTAACAGTAACCAATTTACCATTCCTTTTTTTTTTCTTTCTACAAAGAGAAGTGTCAAGGTGAATGGTTTGTTTATGTTTTTGCTTTTATTCAAGAAGAAAAAAACGTGTCGTGTCCATGCGAATTCTTCAATTACACTTGTATTAAATGGTGCGCCGTGAAAGTGACCAAAATGCTGACCAAAAGTGATAAAAGCATTTTATAGATATATGTACAGGTGCACATTCTCATCTTGGATTAAGTGGCATGTGGAAGAAAGGGTGCTTCAACGATAGAAGATGACACATGAGAGAGTTGGAGACGATTATTGATATTAGCCACCACATTTAGACTCTGAAATATGTAATCACCTCCATCAATTTCATCCTTTATCAGCTCTCATACAATAAATAAACCCATGAATGAAATCAAGTTGAATTCTCCGCACGTCAAAAGAGTTAATACCAACAGCCTTTCTCATTTGTAAATCCAAGAAAAGATTACTTGGAAGTTCAAAGGAAATTTAAAATAAAATAAAAATGCAATTTTATACGTATTGTTTTTTTTTTAACTTTGCCCCAAGCACGTACTTACACATACGGTTTACATCATTTGAATTTTTCTTTTCATTATTACTGCCATTATTATTGCCGTTGACTAAATTCACCTCTGTCATGACACACAAGAGTTTATACTGTGACGTAATCCTGTCATTAAAAAAAAATACTAAAGACAGTGAAAAATACCATACCGTCACGTATACCACAAGAACATTCCACGTGCTCGTCTTTTGTAGGATACAGCTGATTGTTATAGTACTAATAAAGGGGTAAAAAAAAAGCTCCCATGGATGCTGACCTCCATACATAACACAGAGACAGTTAGACCCTGGAATGACATGTATTACATAAGACGGTGTAGCAGACTTCGTAAGAGCTCCCACGTGTCATCCTGAGATGAATGAGAAGGAAAAATATGACATTTACGAAATGCACCACTTGACAAACTATTTTTGTCATTATTCATGCGAATTAATGATATTTTACAAACAATACTCCCTTGTGTAATCCTCACAGGTGTTTTCTTCCTTTCGGCACGTATGTATAATGCCGTGAATCCAAAGTTTAAAAAAAAAAGAGGGTCTTTCCCTCTGATTTGTACACTAAATCGTCTTACACAGTGTCCTTATTGTAAGTAGAATTTCTGACAGGGCTTTATGCATATGTCCTTAGCTTCAAATGTATACAAATGGAAGTTAAGACACATGCAAGTAAATACCCAAGATTTGGACTCGACTTCTCAGGCGGGAGTTTGAGGGGCTTATTTAGATGAGCTTACTCGGAAAAAAGTGGAGGGAGGGAAAGGCTTAAAAAATTATCCTCATGTGCAACTTCTCTCTCCTAGAATCTTTGGCAAACAATGGAGACGAAATGGGCATAATGATAAAATAGTTGTAGGAATTACAGTAATTTATGGTCTCTTTTTTCCCTCTGTTATTCTCTATGGAAATGGTAGTCTAATGCGAGCCCTACCCGTTTTTTTAAATATATAATTCTTTCTCCGTTGGTGGCTAAACAAGCTACGGAGCAAAACGGCCTTTCCCCCACCCTGTCAAGTGCTTCCTTCCAGAGGCAGACGGATGTACATGGTATAAAATTATCTTTTAAAGTGAAAAAAAAAATTAGGAGCAACAAGAAAAAATTGGAGGAAAAAACGTAAGAACCGAAACACAAATTGCCAGTGGATGGTCTAGAATCTCTATAAAATGGAGAAGACACGAAAAACATGCCTCTGTAATGCATATTGTTATTATTATGCTTGGAAATGTACCCAAAAGGTGATGTAGTGAATTTTCCCCCACCCTGACAAATCTTTCTCCATCGATGCGTGTAGTTGTTGAACGTAACCTCTTTTTTTTTTGTAAGAGGCCAAATTAATTCACTAGAGAGAGAGGGAATAGATGTACTCAACGGTAAATCCTATTGTTAGTTAGTTTTACACGTAATCTGCATGGTCAATGAATACAGAAAATACTTGCATGGATTACGTTGGTATAACATGAGCTTTTTTTTATCCCCTTAAAAAATCCTGTTGAACAATACTTTTTGAGTCGGAAGCTTGTGTCTTCACTTTGCCTATCAATTTTTTTTTCCATATAATATCCGATCCTGTACACGCACCACATTTTCTCTCCCTCTTGATGCAGTTAGCTAACAACAATACAGCAAGATGGGTGAATAAAAATTGGTGGATGTGGCAATACAATGGTAAGTAACAATATGTTTGGTGTCAATGGGAAGTAAGTAAACGGTGGGGTAATAATCACTTGATAAATGTGTACATGGAAATATTTTTTGAACACCGGTAGCATCTGCTACTTGAAAGGTGCCGTGCATACATAAAAAAAATTTAGTGGGAAGAAGATTTTTTTTTTCCTATACATTTTTTATACCTACATTAAAGCTAATAATTTTCTACCCATTATTAACACTTAATACGTGTTAGAGTCATACGAGCAGTTTCTCATTTGAGTAAGCAAATGTGAGGAATTTCCCTTCCGCGGCACATAATAATCGCCCCTGTCTCTCTCTTTTTTTTTTTTTACTGTACGCCTGCCAAGGAAGTGAGAGGGTGAAAATTATTATTTATTGAGTGTAATTTAACTTCCTAGTCACAAGTAGATGCTTGGCCGGGAAACCCGTTTAATTCCCAAATTAAAACTAATTGTTGCTCACGTGAGCTTTCTTCCCTCAACACTATTGCTTTCCTTAAGCGCCTCGGACATATGTTCCCTCCGCCGTGGCGGTCATTTAAAAATCGAGAAGCTATCACAAGCATCATGATACCTTTTGTAAAAAAAAATTGCATTTCCTCCGTACAAACATATATGTATCGTATATTCGTAGGGGAGAGATAATCTTCAGATCACCGTATCTCCCTAAATCTCACGTATAACTCTCATAATTTTTATTTTCGCAGATCTTTGTCTCAATTGCCGCCTTTTTTGGTAGACTCCTCCATGGTCTGTCACATTTCCTCCTTGACGCACAGTATAAATGGCATGTAAACCATATTCCACGATAAAAATCTATCCCCACGTGAGCATCTCCCTCCACAAATACCTTGGGACTGACTGGGGAAAGTTTTTGGAAAGCACAGGGATTGTAAAGATTAATTTCGGGATTTTTTCAAAAAAAAAATGTCACTTTCAAGAACTTGTAAATAGTGTGCCGTTGCCCTACATCTGGAGCTCCGCTTTTGTCCTAATATATACCTAAAGACAAGTAAAAAAAAAAAAGCCCACCCATAATTACTTAAAATTAGGCTGGACGTGCATTTGCTGAATTATACGCGTATCACTTTTTTTTTCTGGCTTGGCAAGCGAGGAGGAAAAAAATTAAATGAAAAAAATTGAAATCCTACTTGTAATTGCCGCATGCCTCTCTCCTTAATCAATTCCTCCCTCCCCTCTCTCGGATTTCTTACTCTGATTTAATTTCTACCATTACTAACTGCCTTTCCCTCCCAAAATTAAACGAATTCTAATCAAGTTTCGACATCTTTATATAGAAAAACCATTCTTATAGATCTACTTCATTTGTACCAGGCAAATGACTGGTTTTTTTTCGTATGTACCACTTCTCTCATTTCTCACACTCTGACGAGTGGAGGGAGATAGGTGCTAAAGAAAGCAGGGTGTACACGTCTCTACATATAACAAAGTGGACGCTGAGACTCACACCCCAAAGGTGACAATGTGGAGCTATCACATATAAGAAACAAGGAGCAGGCGACAGGCACATGGAGTATCCTCAGTCTTAAAGGAGTGAGTATGTACCTTACAAATCAAGAAGATGAGACCTAGTTCTGACTACGCACGCAACCCCCCAAACGATTCTCACGGTTCTGTATAACAAACCCAAACTAATACACATGGCATTATTTTAGAGGAAACGGCTATTTAACTTGAGAAAAAAGAAGAAGAAAAAAAAAATCTAACACTTGTTTGAATGCATACATACATTGTGTCAACATTTGTGTGTGTGAATACGTCAAGTGTCTCGCATAACCAACTTTTTCTTGGGAGAAAATGGAATCTTGCGACAAAATGGGAATAATCGAGGTTATAATTGATTTTGTGAGTACGTCGTATGTATATGTCATGTGTGTGTCTGTATTGTGTGTATGCGTGCGTGTTTTCTCTAGAAAAAAAAAAGACACGGTTTACTATTATTCTTTAGTGGCAAGCATGGTAGCGATGCCAGTATTAATGTCGGAGGGAAGACAAGCATCCAAAAATTATCGTGTTATTAATCACTTTACTTTGTCCTTGGGTGATGGGAAGGGAACCTTTCTCACTCAAACGAGAATGCAGGTGAATGAATGCTTTTTTTTTGCAAATGAGTACAAGAGAGGGAGAGAGAAGAGATGGAGAGAAAGAGAAAAGAGAGAGAGAAAGAGAGAAAGAAAGACAGAAAAGAGAGAAAAGGAGAAAGAGAGAGAGAAAGATAAAAAAAAAAGAAAGAGATAGAGATAGAAAAGAGAGAGAAAGAGAAGAAAAGAAAGAGATAGAGATAGAAAAGAGATAGAAAGATAAAAAAGGAAGAGATAGAGATAGAAAAGAGAGAGAAAGATAAAAAAAGGAAGAGATAGAGATAGAAAAGAGAGAGAAAGAGAAAAAGAGAGAGATATAGAAAAGAGAGAGAGATAGAAAAGAGAGAGAAAGAGAAAAAGAGAGAGATATAGAAAAGAGAGAGAGATAGAAAAGAGAGAGAAAAAGAGAGAGAAAACAGATGGAGAGAAAAATAGAAAAGAGAGAGAAAGAAAGAAAAAGACAGAAAGAGAAAAAAGAGAGGGAAAACAGATGGAGATAAATAGAGAAAACAGATGGAGAGGAAGGTAGAGAGAGAGAGAGAATAACGCATGTATGTGTACATATACCGTTGCCATGGACAGTCATTGATGAGAACGCTGTCCATTGTGAAATGTAATAGTCCCACCGATTGTGTGTGAGGAGAGGAGTCAATAGTGTGTTAGCGGAACGGATGGACTCGTCGAAAGGAAATTTTCATCCAGAAGAGAAAAGAGAAGGATTGCGAGAGAGAGAGAGGGAGAGAGTACATATAATTATTATTGCGGCAATTTAAGATTGTTTACAATAAAAAAAAAGTCTCCACTCGCCCCTATACCTACTTTACACTTGATAGAGAAAGGAAACCCGTGTTGGGGCTATAGGATAGGAAAGAAGAGAACTAATTAAGGGGATATACATAATGACAAATGTGATACTTGTTCAGTGTACGCACAAACACTTCAGCTCCCATGAGACTCTCCTGCACTCATTAATAATAATAAGGGCTATAATATGTAAGGAACTCGTGAAATCGGGAAACTCATACATAGTATTATACCCTTAGAAACAAAATGGATTTTTTGAAGTCAAATTATTGTTTTCTTATATCAGGGTCATTCACACAACTTTTCTTTGATTCCTCACTACTTTACATTATTAGTGGAGGGAGGAATATGTTTGTGATCGTACATACAGAGACAAAGGAATAAAGCATAAGCATTATCCTAAAAATGTTTGAAAAGTTTACTTCACGTCGTTGTTCCTGTGCCCATTGTTACTCTTAGACATAGGGTAAAATGTGGAAAAAAAAAGAGTGTTAGTACCGAGAACAATGATGATAAATCTGAGAGAATTGCCCTGAAAATTGGTGGGGAAAGAGACACATATGAACATTGGCTTTTGTGTCAAAAGATAATAATATTCTATGCATAGCATTTTTTTATACCCTCCTTTTTTCCCTGTCAATAGCAATTTTGCAAGGGAAAAGGAGCGTTTTTCTCTTCTGAAGAGAATTTTTCTTCCGTTTTTAAAAGGGCTCTATATTATTAAGAGAATTCCACAACATCCTTACTTTTCAACCTTTCTTTCATGCATATTCAATTACGGCTTGAATAGGTTTTAATGGCTAACAAATGGAAGTGAGGTTAAAAGTGAGAGAAAGAGAAAATGTCCATCTTTTTCCGATTGACAAAATTTAGAATTAATGGTTATAGTAGCCGATTCTCTCTTTTTTTCTATTATGAGCCCTTTTCTTCCACACGTGCATTTCAGTCACGTAAAAATTATGAACTGTTCAGCTACTTAGGATTTTTATTTTATACCTTTCAAGGGAGATTTTTTCGCAATGACCACGATGATTATTGACATTTCAGCGAAAAATAATAATGATTAATTATGATTCACCTTTATGCTCACATGCCTTTTGTTCTAATGATTCGTCAAAGCAATGCAGTGAGGATTGATTGATGTTTCTTCTTATTTAATTTTTGGCTAAGGGTTTAAGCTAAAGGTTTTTAAAAATTCCTGGGCATCTTGAAAAAGTCGTATAGGAATTAAAAAAATACGACACAATTCCCAAGGACATTTTGGGGCCGTCAATTCCTTGTAAAAACATTAGTAGGATGTCGTTCCAAGTAATAATTCTGTAATATATTTGCTATTGCCTATTATTGGAGAAAAAGTACACGGTTTTCAAAGGAACTGGTCACGACACTAAAAATCTCTGGAATCCTCCACATTAATATCCCTTTTTGCATCGGCCATCGACAGACACAAAAAAAAACTAGGCTCACCTAAACAAAGACTTGAAAACTCTGAAGGTCTGATGATGAGTAAGTGACTGACAACAAAAAATCCCAAAAAAATTTTTATTCGTGATCGTTAAATCCTCCAAAAAAAAATTGTACAATTTCCCATACCATTAATAAACAAAAAATCTTTCAAACTGACTACTTTTTTTCCCTCTCAAATATTTACTCTGACTCCGAAGAATGGTAAAGAGGACGTCCGAAGGACATGATTGTCATTTGTGCACACATGAAAAGCATATTCATTGAGTAGATTCTTTTTTTTTTCACATCCAAGCGTAGTAATGAAAGCTAATGAAATACCTTGTAGGGAACCATTCCTACATAACTGGTGTTTTCCCTATCCGTTTAAGATGCTCCGTGGGCTCTTCCCAAAAAATCTGTATGCCATGTATTCACGTGAGGGCTTTGTGAGTAAATACAAGTCATATTTACATGGAGTGCAGAGGTTGAAAAAATAAGTTATTTTCGTATTTTTTTGTATGTGTGTGTGTACATGTGTGTTAATTCTATAGGCGAAAGGAAATTTCCACATGGACACCAGACGTTGAACAGGATTAACATGATAAACATTTCCACCACCAAGTCCATGACTTGTGTGTGCCTTTTTTTTACACATTTTGCTCATTCATAACTATAAGCCTTTTACTACCACTGCGGAAACTCCTGAATTATACACCTTTACCCAACATGTGTATATACATATACATTCGTGTTTAGTGACTCCGCGTGTGAGATGAAGAAGTTGGCCTAGCGTATCATCATCACTATTACATCTTTCTCATCTTGAATCTGTGTGCGCGATTCATAAAATTTAGCCAGCCATATCATCTGTTTCTCCTATGTATTTTTTTTTCCTGCGTAAAATTTCTTTTGTTACTCCCCCCAAAAAAACGTCGCTTCGCAGCAGTTCACCTTCAAATTGTTCAAGTGCAAGCACTCGCTTGTCATACTTACGCAATAACAATAATCATCTAGATGCCCAACATTTTACAAGTCTTTAAAACCTGTGGAGTGTCCCATTTCATCATATTTTCATACGTTCCTCTACTATATGAATGAAGGTTATTCTGGTAGCACATCCGATGTCTAATAACTGGGTTAAAAAAGCAAGTGATTAAATTCTTGTATTTTTTCCCTATTCCAAGAACAGTGGGACATTTACACATTAATTGACATGTACTATACGAACACTTTGTCTCAAAGTAAAGTACAAACTCGACAGATTATCTTTTTGCCCCTCTAAATATTGGAATGGAATGCAGAGGGGAAAGAAATCTTTTGCTCCTTGTCACTGCCTATACTGCTAAATTATTTGTGGAGGCAGGCAGGTTGTTTTGCAGGTCAAATTCCGGATACTTGTTTTGGAATTCCGTTGTAACTTGAGTTGCGTACGTATCTAATTTCAAGTCATATCTCTCAATTTTTTGTTTTTAAGTCTTTGTCTATGACGAATTGGGAGAAACTTCTCCTGGCTATAATCGTGACTCTTTAGCCATTACATATTATATTTGTATGTATTTATTCTCTATTGGGTGAGCCATACGCCATACCATTTAAATGACAAAATACCTGCGATGCTAAAAAAAACAAGCCAATTGCACAAGATTGCCCAGCCAAAGTTACGTTATGACGGAAATGTCTCCCAAAGACTAATTGTAAGTGTCTCACCCGATCTTTTGTTTGTACAACTCCAAATACAAACATGGTTATACATATTTACACAAGTCCTATTGTAGCCGAAATAAATATTTTTTTTGGCAGCATGTTACAGTTTCTAATCAGCCCAACCCTGCACCAATGATTTCATAGCTTTCGTCCGTACACAGCCGATTTTCAAACCATACATAACGTTTTTTTTTTGTGTAAATCATTTGTTTTTGCCGTCACACAAAGCCTTGGAGACATTAGTTGGGGAAGACATATTTTGCCAGAGGAAATTCATAAGAAAGCGAGGGAGAGAGGGGAATGCCTGACAAATGCAAATAGCATTCCCATAGCGGAAGATACGGGAATGTACAAATGAACATGAAAAAATGTGTTTTGTAATTAATTACACCTCCTCTGCCCTATTTTATCTCTTGAAGAATTTTTCTCCAACTTCATCGAGTGGAACTGATGACGGTAAAAAAAAAAAAGAACAAATTAATCAAATAAACTGAACAGAACAGTCTTCCCTGTTAAAGGGTACTTCCATCAAGATTAAGTAATGTGTTTAATATCAAAAAGTCCCATGTACGATTTTCCCATTAACTTTATTACTGTATATACTCTCTTCTCCATTTCTTGTAAAAATAGCACTTACAACCCTCTCGCATTTTTAGTTCCTTCAACCTCAACGGGCGGGAATAAGAACCGTACTAATAATGTCCATGAACAAGTGAGCACACTTCCCCATTATGCTATCCATTCACCTTTTACTACCAGAAAAAGTAAAGCATACTGACGGGGCACGGTCGAGCCTATTTTCGAGATTATATAATGAAGGAAGAAAAAAAATTGCACGTCATAAATCAAACATGATTTCACACTATGTACCCTCCCCATTCTCTTTGATGCAGGTGTAATTCTTACGGAGTTGCTCAAGTTACAGGGTGAGAAGATAAAGTGAGCTCTCATAAGTGCAAAATGGTGGAAAATACTGGCGTCTTATACAGCCTTCCAATATGAACGTTATTGATTGCTAACAGTAAAAGGCTGGAAAAGTGCCACTGTAATATAGGAAATAAAAGCTATGGTCCTTGAATAATAATAGAAAAAGTGGGGAAAAAATTGTACACATTTCACCCCCTTCTCCCCCCCCCCTCATCTGCTGCTTTGTAACAGTAATAACAAAACAGTAGCAACAATGGGGTATAGGAATATTAGGCAAAAACTTGCAAGATGAAGAGGATGATTAATTATGAAGATTTGAACACGACCATCAATTTTTTATATTGAGCAATGTCATACAGAAGATGGGGTTCCAAACGTGATAGAAATGATCTGTGATTAAATAAGACGTCACGTTTCCGGTAAAAGGGCTCCCTTCCCACATTGCATGCATTTGATACTAAGCCCTCCCCCAGCAAAGTTTCTTAATAGAAGAAATGCATGCCATTATTCAGGGGGTTATTCTAGCATTGGCATTAGCAGGTAAAAGTGTCATCATAAAAAAACAAGAGCCAAAAGGGGAAGAATAGTGAAGAATAATGTGGAGAAATATTTTGTTTCTCAAAATATATTTTAATACAGATTGGATTGTATCCCTCGAAAAGTCTTTTTCCAACCCTTCCCACTTTCTTGTAGAATATAAAATCTCGCTGTGCTACCCTAGACGCTTCTCCCACATTCGTGTTATGATTATTATAGACACTAAAAATAAAATATGGGTCCCCATCCCTTTTTTTTTGTCATCATCATCTTCTAACTTGTGAGCGTACGATCCTACGTGTGTATACGTGTATACAGAAATCTAAAAAAAAAACCAAAGACCACAAAAAACCAACGAAGTGTAATAAGATGTTTTTTTTATCGTCTCTCTCTCTCTCTTCAGACTAGATATCATTATTATTTGTTATTATTCCCACCAGAAGCCGTCGCCGGATGATGTGTTCCTTTTCTTAATAGTAAAAGCACCAAAAAAACGATACACCTCCTTATTTTTCCTGGAGACTGACTCCAAAACTTTTTTTTAAAGAAAAGTCCTCTGATATAATGATCCCATCTTATCAGGGAGGAGAGGCGGGAGTCAAATCTCTCACCGTCCACAAAAACTCTCCCCTACTCCGTATATTATCTGTGTATCATATGAATAATGTGATACCACCTGGAGACAATGTCCTGTCCTTCCCTCGGACTCTCCTCTCCCTCCCTTTTCCTTTCCAGAAGAAAAAAGAAAGAGCCATGGACATATGTATCCATGTGTAGGGAGGAAACGTCAAGTATCAACCATTTTGCTGGTGAAACCATAGGAATACATTAAATCCTTTACAGGAAAAAAAAATACAATTCTCCCACTTCCCTTGAGGTTTGAGAATTTAAGTAAGCTGTAGAGATATAGAAAGAGAAAAAGAGAGAGAAAGGGAGAGGAATTATTCTTCAACTTTCTGTGAAGGAAATAACGTTTTTCTTCTTTTTTTTTCTCTTCTATTCTACTCCACAAACCTTTCTTAGCCTTCTCCACAACAAATAAAAGCCCCGGAAAGATTGATAAATAGACCATAGGGTTTGTTGGGACATTTTTACGACATCCAAATGCTCATCTATAAAATAAGCAACTTTTTTTCTCTTTCTCTCGTCTCTGAGTCAAAAAAAAAAAACTATATAACTTGTACAGCCCCTGGTGGGTGCCTGAAGGATGTGGAACCACCATGAGTGGAGTATTCCAGTTGGTTGACCGAATTTAACACACACATACGTACAAACAGGGCCTCTGTGTAATCCTCCTGCTACTGTTTACTACAGTCAAAAGTCTCCGTTTAGCTTTTGTTGTATCTTTGATAATAGCTATTAGTACCTATTTGTGCTCCCGAGCTTTTTTTCTTTCTCTCTCTCTCTCTCCTCTCCCTTTGAACATTATCTATTTATCCCACCCGAATTTCCCGTCAGTGGTCTTTTTATTCCAGGGCATCCTTCTTCCTTTCTTATTTTTTCACAGATTCTCCCCATTTTTTAGCCAAGTCACTAAAAGGATACTAAGTATTCATCCTCCTTCTTCTAAAACATTTCGTCAATACTTCCCCTGGACCCTCAGCAGTGTTTCCGTGCTATTTACGAGTTTGTAACTGGTAGTAGTACAGTGGCAACTTTTCACATTGTACACATAGTATGAAGAGTGGTAGTAACCATAAAAATCCGTGAAATAATCCTCCACAGTTGTTCAAATAATGGTTTGTAATAACTTTTCATTTTTGACCAGCAAATTCCCCCCCCCTCCTGTACTAATGCATTGTCTACACACAAAGTAATAAATAAAATATAATGGTTTCCTAGACTCACCTTAAAATTCGATTGTTTCCTTTCTTTCCTTTCCCCTCCCCTTTCCTCTCCCTCTCTCTCTCTCTGTCTCTCTCTCCCTTTTTGTTTCCCTCTCTCCCCCTCTCTCTCTATGAAACTCTCTTCCTGCTGTTTACTTTCCAGCTACCACTATTATTTACTCTTTACTGCTGCTTTTATCTTGTATAGACGACAACAACAAGTTTTTGGTGGCATTACTTCTTCCCGTTTCTTCTTCTCTCCTTTTACTCTTTTCCCTTCTCCTCAAAAAATCCCGTATACTTGTCACCTTCCACTAGACAATGTACATGGTCTGTATACATACATATAGGTATATTACATCCAGGGGATTTTTACAAGGAGAAAAGTCTGGAGAATTTTCACAGCCTTTTATTTTTAAGAATGGCGTTTCCCCCCTCCCCCTACACCCTCCTTCCTGTGTACGTCCTGTACTTTATGCATAATTTCTTTTTTTTTCCTTTTCTTATTCTTCTCTTTCCCCTCACTTCCTCCCTTCCCATCAATAGGCATTCATAGTGACATTTCCAAAAGGTATGTACAAGGATTAGTGACTCTTTGAATGAGAACCTTCTACCCACAGGCACGATTACATTAGTGTATCGTTATTACTCCCAAAGGTTTTGCTCTCTTTACCATTGTATTAACATTTGACACTATAACTTCAACTTTCCTTATGACCACTGAAGGTACTCCCATCCACGGAGAGAATTAGGAGTAAGTGCTAGGGGAAAAATAGGAGTGAGTGATAGCAGTAGTTGTAGTAGTAGTAGAAATAGTAGTAGTAGTAGTAGTAATATTATAGTAAGTAAGCCACGGTCACATGCATGGTTTACCCCATTAATGCTTCGGGGAAACAAAAAAAAAGCGTTTACTACGACTACAGCTGCTCCTCCTGATGCTCTTTGAGTATTACAGAGAGTACGTCGGTACCAACTGCTTCTGGAGCAATTGGTGGATTTTGAGGGAAACCCTTTGAAGCGCCAAAGAGCAACTTCCTGTCAACAATAACATTAGCTTATTGCATGAGACATCCTCATAATGGAAGGCAAAGTGTTGGGGGGGGGAAGAGAACGAAAAAGAAGAGAGATAAAGGTCTGCTCTCCACAATAAATAGTAAATACTCTGCTTTACTTCTTGTACTCACGATTGCTTTCCTTAAGTGAAGAGAACACTTGAAGGAAAGAGAGAGAGAGAGAGAGAGAGAGAGAGAGAGAATGAGAAAGTCCATGTAAAAATATTTTTTTTATCCACGGCCGGAGCCTGATAATACTTACCATGACCAGGTATGACGTTGGTGCTTAACTTCTTCAATCTCTCCTCACAAGACAGACGTTCATCATATGTATGCACACATTTCCTGTCCTTTTAACCATGCATCTGTATAGGGACAATACACTCCTATGTATAGGGACAAGTTTGGAAGCCAGTGTCACTGTTTATAACACACGGCACGCAGTATTTAATTTTTTTTCTTCTTCTTCTTCTTCTACTTTTCGGGGGTACTTACAAGAGTAGTAAGTGTAGTAACTCTCCTCGACCAACTATTATTCATAGAGAGAAGAGTGGTTGGTGGAGATGTATTATTATACTGCAGGTGTATACTAACTGGCAGTATTCCGTGTGATTCCCTCTCAATCTTTCTCTCTCTTTCCTTCCTTCCCTCCGTCGTAAACTTCTTTATGAAGAAGGGAGAGAAAAAAAACACGTACGCACTAATATTAAGTAGTGCTACAACTACACTAACAATTTCTTTTTACGTGAACGTTTATTTTTCTTCTTCAAGTTTTGAAAGCCTTCATATTCTATACGACTCCTGTTCTCCTCCAAAAATGAATGTGTGTGATTTCACTTATTATTATTATTCTTCTTCTTTTTGGGGTTTCCTTTCCCCTCCCCCTCCCCGCAATACTACCAAAGTCTGGGGTTGTCTTCAGAGGGAGAGAAAAAAAACCATGGAGTTTTGTAGGCTCGGTAAGAACACTTTCCTGTTTTTCTTCTTCGCCTTTTTTTTTTAAAAAAAAAAAAACTTCCTTTCCCGAATATCTTTCACTGCCAGCCACGGTAGTAATAATAATAGTCACAAAGCCCCCCACACACCCCGTCTTTTTAGATAACTGTAGGGAATTACAGTTAGGTTTAGATACAGCTGAGAAGGGCGGCTTAAAAATCCAATATTGGAAGGGGTTGGCTTTTATATACTTTTTCAATGGGTGAAGCACTTTAGTGGGATCTTGAGAGAGAATTCAGGAAATGGTCAAGCTTTTTCAACCAAGTAATCGTGCTGGTAATAACTCAAGACTTTTTTTCAGGGATATAATCGTTCTAGAGCAAATCCTCCTTTATTTTCCCGGTGTTGTTTCCTTCTTTTTATTTTCTTCAATAAAACCTCGTGGGGTTTTTTTTTTTATATTGACACATTAAATAATGTTTGTGTATACAGTGCAAAGGAGTAAAAAGGGGGAAAAGGAAAGTGTTTATGTAATGCTATTGTATAGTGTACTGTGTATATTTGGTAGAGGTCTGTCCGTGATGCTGTTGGTACTCTGTGTGATATTATTATTTTGATATTTTCACTTTCAGCTTTCCATGGGATGACAATGACAAAAGTCCTTTTTCTGAGCTACTCCTATATATATACCTTCAAATGGGGTAAATGTGATATGCACATATATTTTTTTTTCCTTTTCGTTCCACTTTTTGCGTACTTGAGTCCTCACCATTTATTTATGACTTCTATATGGATATGGAATATTATACATCCCCTGCAATCTCTCCGTGTCCACACGGTTACTGGAGCAGTCGCTACTTTTTTTGGTAGATTTCTCCCAAGATTCTCCTTTCCACACAATAGCAATCCCCCCTACATAAAGGATGTCGTGGGCTAACTTTTTTTTTATTTTGAGGTGTTATATAAAATGATGTATCCTACCAACTAACCACACAAAAATAATGTGGCTGATTATGTAAAAAAAAAAAATTAAAGTAAAAACTTGTAAAGCAAAAGACTCTCACTGGTTCTTGCACACACACAGTCACACACATATGTATATACACACACGCTCACACAACAGCCACTTGTTGTAAATAGTGGGTTTTTTTTTCTTCAATGAAACCTTACGGTTTCTGTTCCTTTTCGTTGGTTTTTATGCAGTTAAAGTGGAATCAAAGTGTAGAAAAGAGAGAGAGAGAGAGAGAGTAAAATAAAGGGAGGATAGTCTACGTTTTCCTTATGGAGGATTAAAATATAGAAGAAGGAGAGAAAAAAAAACAAGTTCTGTGAGTTTTACCCTATGGTCGGTGTGCGTAGGGAGTAACGCATTGGGAATAAGGTGGATGAAGAAGATGCACCATATCTGTTCCTACATAACACAAGAAACTGACTGACTGTTGAGAGAGCACTGGAAAATTCGAGGGAGGGAAGCGAGCAAGAAAGAGAGAGAGAGAGAGCGAGACGTGGTCATATTAAAGAGGATAGTACACACTCACACATACACAAACACTGATACGCTGGCGTTAGTTAAACACGTTGTTCCTTTTTTTTTTCTCCTTCAACGGCCAAAACTTTGTGAGGCCATGGAAGGATGGATAAGAAGCACATATGTAGTAAGTATCCACATGTGTGTGTGTGTAGATGTATTTTGTGTACAATTACAGCCTTTATATTTTCATATACCCCAAAGGACTTGGCCCTTGAAGAAATAGCCTGGATTAAGTAAAATGGGAGAGAGAGTTCTTTACACTCCCAACTCCTACTACATACACACACTTTGGTCGTAAGAAGAAGCATATGGAAGGAGAGAGAGAGAGAGAGAGAGAGAGAGAGAGA
>JAQGBT010004601.1:0-16153 GCA_034698585.1 Disparrhopalites patrizii
GAGGGAATTGATGATGATCAGTCGATTGGTGGAAAGATCTATCCTCCCACCGTAACGACGACTTTTATTTTTATTTATTTTTTTATTTTTTTCAAGTAATAAATTTGTTGACAAAAATAACTCACTGGTTTGATGGTGAGGGTATCAATTTGTTCAGTGTTCTCTTTGACCCCTCCACCACCCCCCCCTGCGCTTGAAAATACTTGAGAGAGAGAGAGACAAAAAACACAATGCTTGAAAAAATTACTAACATCCCTGTGGAAGCCTCCTTTGCCTAAAATAAAATGCACAGTTGTATACGTACTATACCAACGGCGGGGTGAGATTGAGGGGAGGAGGAAGAGGAGGAGAAGAAGATGATGAAGAACCAGAAGTGGAAAAAAAGTGGGAATTATTATTATTATTATTATATTAATAATAAAATCAAAAATTATATACAACCATAATTATGAAGCCTCCAGTCATTGTTAAAAGTGCTGCAAAATATTCAGGAAAAAAAAAATTAATATTGACTTTATATATATATACATATATAACTTTGAGTGCCATGTACGAAAATGGCATTACATGTAATACTTTTTTTTAAAAAAACCAAAACTGTACAAAAAACGTATAAAATATATATATAGCTTTAATCGCGGATTTAATACCTACTTCCAGCAATTGTTTTCGTGTGCGAAGTAATCACTTCAAAGTGGAAGCTGAATAAAAACAAAAGAATGAAAATTTTGAACGACCATCTTTTACACACTGTGTCTTTCTTAATTGCTTGTATAAATGTATTCTCTATAGTATAATAATATGTAATGTGTGAATGGGAAGCTATTTATTCTTGTGGTGGTAATCTCGCCGTAATTTTTCTTGACCTCCGAGCAGCTGTGGTTGTTTCTGGGCCAATTTTTTTTAGTACGAAGGTGCATACATATATATGGACTCAGGTTTTAAGGAATTTGTCTATTTCTCTATGTTGAAGGGGGTGGGGGAACATTGGATGGCATATGCAGATTCTTTATATTTACCAAAAAAAAAAAAATTTGATGGCATAAAAAGCTCGTGTATTTAATACATAATTTATACTATTTCAAAATGTACTCTGCAGGTATAGGAAAAGGTAGAATTGTTCCTCTTTAAAAAGTTTTTGTAGCAAATACAAAGAGTATTAGTGTGCGTTCATACTGTGAAGAAAAGAGCAACTTTGGATGGGAAAATGTTAGTATGAACAAAAACAAATGCAGATTAACAATACAGAGGAAAAAAAAAAGCATCCCAAATTAAAGGACTATATACAGGGGTAGTGCAGTATACAAGGTGCATACAGTTGACGAGAGACAAAACAAAAACAAAGGAAAAAAAAAATTATACTATGTCGTATGAGATTAGCTGGAGCGCTGAAGATATTTTGTTATCTTGGTCAGGAGCGAGAAAGTCTTCAGCATCATCATCATCCACGTCATCGAGGATATTTGGAAAGCCCGCAGCATCCTCCTCAGCTGCAAACTCACCCATCTCACCGATCCCGCTCGAGTCCCTGTCACCACTCCCCGGTTGTTCCATATCCCTTCCAGGCTCTCCAGCCCCGGCCCCGGTGAGAATTCTTAAGCAGCAGTTATCATCTAGTGGTGGTGGTGGCTTTTCCTCTACCCCGAAAGTGAACAATGGACTCATGCTTGAAGGCATTGTTCCATCAACAACAACAACAGCAACAAGACGAATTCCACAGAGACATTTTTTACTAGACAGCAGCAGCAAAAGTCAAGGGGCATACACTGGGCCTCGATTATTGGGGAAGAGGAACTTTTTACGTCAGTTGGATATGCAACCGAATCTTCAGAATACGGAGCACTACATGTTGGGCTCCATCGTGATTTCCTCGAATGCCAGTAATAGTAGTAGTAGTATGGCGGATCCCCTGCTCGAAGGACCATTCACCCCCTCCCTCAAAGCCTCAAATCTTCTCCTTCAAAAGAGCTCATCCGCCTCATCCTCATCGTCCTCCTCATCAACATCGTACCCACTCCAACAACAACAGCAACAACAGCAACATCAGCAACAGCCACTACAACGACCTCTCCGTCAGATCTTACCCCTTTTGTCCTCCATCCCTCCCGATCTCGGAGGGGGTGGGAATGGGAAGGAGACTTACCGGTGTGATGAGTGCCCTAGAACCTTTCAGTACTTACAAACCCTCACGGCACACATGCAGATGCACAGGGGAAAGACGCTCTGCCCTTACTGTAATAAAATATTCTCCAATATTGGAAATAGGAATGCTCACATCAAAACTCATCATCCTGACATGGTTGACCTGTAAACAAAAATGGGGGAAAGGGGGGAAAGAGATGGATTCACAACCAAACAAAGAAAAAACGGAAACAAAAATTTTGGGGGAGAAAGAGAGAGAGAGAGAGTCACATGTATACACATTAATTAATGTGGCCCAAATGTATGTACATACTGGTTTTTTTTATATTTAATAAGTATGTTACTTAAACTGTCAATTGAAGACAATTTATATAAAGGGGAAGTTTATAAATGTTACAAATAGTTACTATATTATATAGATTGTACACACAACCAAAAGTGCAATTAGGGAATTGAAGTTGCATTCTGGTTTTAAGAGGTTATCGTTGACTCGAATGCCCGCAGCATCTAAGTCATCACTAATAAGTATACTACAGGGGCATTTGTTTTTTTTTTTTTAAATACAAAGATTTGTTAAACATGAAATATTACCATTTTTTTGCAATAGTTTATAATTTGAATGTATGTACGTACATTTTTTTTTTTGGAAATCACCGTATTGGTGAGCAATTCTCCCTTCCCCCCACAGGATAAAAATGGGAGAGTAATTGTAATGATTTACAAATCTATACATAAAATATATTTTTGTATATTAATAGGACATAGCTTTGATGAATTTTGTTAAGTTACTCAGTTGTACTAGATTCAATGAATGGTAGACTGTAATAAGGTTCAATTATTCAATCCATATTAATGCTAATTACATTGACTTATGCATCCGTCAATGGTTGCGGACGAAAGTGCCTTTGTTTGCAGTAAAAAAAATATATATAGAAATGATAGATAAAATAAATATATTGGAGAAGAGTGAGCAATAGCAATAATGAGTGTAGTTTTGTTGGTTGTATTTTTTTTTTCTTTTTGCTTTTTAGTAATTAATTACTATCGTTCTATCCGCGTTCACCATGTTGTGCCACGTTAGCCTTCATTCAAATAATATGAATAAGGCCGGGGAAAGAGAATGTTTTTTTTTTGACTTGTTACTACTATAGTTCATCTTGCCTGAAATTCATTTTAATGGTGGTTTGTACTAATAGAATAATTATATGTGTATAAATTATAATCTATAGCAAATGTATACACGCATTTTGTTTTTCAATGTATTTCAAACTGCCACAAGAGGAACAATCGCCATAGTATGTTGTAGGGATTATACTACTAATGTAACAAAAATAAATGCACTGTAACAATAATTTAGTCTGTTGCACAAAGGATTTTTTTTTTTGAATAATAATGTATAGAGACTGTACTAACTTTGAACAACGCTATGTATCCGTCCGTTCTTTCTTTTTCCCCCCCTTTAATTACATAGTACCCGGATTTTTGATAGGAAGAATAGGAAAATTGTAGGCCTTGCTGAGATTTCACTTTAAATACGGTATGGGAGACATGCTGCTTGATGCCATTTGGAGTGATAAATGAACAAATATTTTGGTGTCATGTGGTGAAATGTAAATTGCGGCTGCCTATGTCGGTTTTTTCTCCTTCTCTTTCTCTCTCTATCCCTTTGAGACTACATAATAAATTAGTGCACATGTTTTTACGGGATGAAAAAAAATAGAAGCTACTTTAAACTAGTTAGGGAAGCCGTGGTTTGTGTTAACCTGAAAGTACATAATATTTAGCCATGCCCTCAATTAAAAGACAACCTTCTCAGGGAAGATAAATTAACGAAAGTTCATAATTTCCGCCCTTTAGAATAAATACTAGTATAATGATACAAAAATAGTGAAATGTATAATGGAGTTAAATGGGGAGAAAATATATTATTGGAATCTGATTTCCAGACTTGGACGTACATATAATTACCCTTTTCTTCCTTTTTTTTTTTGTTGCTCGAACTACTAATGAGGTTACTGGGACTCTGAAAGAAAGTCATGGTAGGCTTTGATTTGGAATGGTTGAGAATTGTAGGTTTTTTTTTTTTTTTGAAGAGAAGCGTAATTGGAATAAGATTTTTGGTTAGAATTTTTGTTGGAAGTTGTATTACAAAAAAAAAAAAACTAAAAAATAAATCAATAAAATGACAAATTTGAAATCAGAAGAAAATGGCGATTTGACTGTTGCAGTGGTGGAGGAGCTGGGAACGACAGGAACAAGTACAAGTGTTGCGGACGGAGAGGAAGAGTCAATTCTTCCCTTTGAAATTGGCCGCACTTACAATACCTTCTCAACCTCAGGCGAGGGCTACAATGTACAAGCACAGGCCACGACAAGCACTTTTCCAGCCACAGCCACCACAGTCCTGCCAACAAAGAGCAGAGTGTTACTCTTAAGACGTAGAACCGGGGATTCTAAGGGCTCAGGCCCTTTGAACGTAGTGTCCATGATTGGGAGTCGACTGTCCTTTCCCTCCAGCTCAGGAGTGGGACTTTTAGCCCGGGCTTCTTCCCCTTCCTCCTCCTCCTCCTCCTCCCCATCCAACGTGACCCTTTTGGGGGGGAATAATGTGACTATCGGTGGTGGGGTGGTTCCCAGTAATAGCAGTGCTGGGGGCCCTCCCGGGAGTAGTGGGGGTGTGATGGGGAGTAATAGTAATAATAGTAGTAGTAGTACTAGCACTAGTAAAAGGAAAGCGCCGACCACCCCCAGGAATTTTGATCAGACGGAGATGAGGGATGTGAAGGATGTGCTGACTCCGGATGAGACTTGGTACAAGTGCAACTTATGTGAGAAGAAGTACAAATGTCGGTCCAGCCTGGACTCACATCTCAAGATCCATCAGGGAGAGATTGCCAAGTGTGAGTACTGTGGACAGACGATGAGTCGGATGAGGGATTTGAAACGGCATGTGTCCACCGTCCACCGGGACTTGGTCAGGGCCGCCCATGCTATGGCGGCCACTTCCTCCTTGAACAATGCTACAACCCTCAATGACAGCTCTTCCGACTACTCCGGCAAATTTGAACTTACTTTCTCTTCCGAGTTACCTGATACTTTGAACGATTTAGATTTCGAGAAATTTGAGTAGTAGGTAGCCTATTTTTCTTTTCTTTTTTTTTTGAAAAAAAAAAAATCAAATCAAAATCTACGTAAGAAGCTCCCAAACATGTCAGGAGAAATAAGAAGAGCAATACGTAGAGATTTTGGACAATTAAAAGAGTATTGGATTTGTAACTTGGTTAAAGCTATTGAAAACTATTAGATAATTAGTATAAGGAATAATTAGCACAAGTACGTACCTTTGTAATATGTGTAAAAATATTGGGGGTATGTCGATAGATGCAAAAGCCGGTTTTCAGAGGGCTTGTACATAATATAGGAGATACGAAACTATTTTTATGGTTGTTAAATACTACAAAAAATGGTACTCCACCTTTTTTATTAAACAAGTTCAGGGAACCTAAAATACTGTTACTTTAAGAAACACACACCTTGTATGCCTTTGTACGAATGAATGTGTATACTTATACGTAACACAATATACGATTTCCTGTTTATTATTGGAATTTTCACGGAGTTTGTTTAAGTCTTTCTTTTTTTTTCTTTATGTATCCTCCAAAATGGATATACCCCTCGTATGTTTTTTGTAATAATTAGTATACTAATCTTCTCTTTTTTGAAAGTTAAATAATTTCCTTATTATGATTGGGAATTTTTGCGGCTTTTAAGTTCTGTCAGACACCGGTATATACTTCCAAATAGAATAATGAATATGCTTAAATTCTGTGTAATATTATACTGTCAAAAAAGAGTTTTTGTCTTTTCGCCCCGATTGTAGCCGGAGTTGATGGGGGGGGTTTTGAATAATCTACATCTATTCAATTAGAACTGTATTGAACTTTTACTTTGTTATTGTAATCCGTACGACGTACAGTCTTATGACGTTATGGCTTAATAGCTGTTGTTTTTTTAATGTGTAAAAGAATTAAATTAAAAGGTGAAAAAAATCATAATTGTTTTGAATGGTGGGACACGCCCGGCCTTTATCATAAATTATTGGGTAGAAAATTTCTACTAGGAATTGTCCATTATTGTTAGTACTACCGAGCACAAACGTTAAGGGAATTTTACAAAATGGTTTTAGGTCGTATGGTGACCTGGTAATTTCAGTAATCAGTCTGTGTATGGAATGACGACGATTTTAATTATTTGTAGCAGAAACATGCCACTCCTCCCCACATCTCAGTGAAATTACATGATGGAATGTAGGTGTCTCATGATCCATGTTAAACAGTGTCATATGACATGGTTGGTACTGCGTAGAAACATTTTATATCATACCATTTATAAATAAGTTTTTGACGGAAAAGAGTATTGCTAAAAAGATGAGTACTTAACGGGAATGTGTAAGACGCGAGTAAAGATCCAAAACAACTAAGAATTTGTAATTAAAACTGGAGGTAGTTTGTATTATTATTATGCTTTTAATTTTTCTGGGAGTAGATAATTTTTGTATAAGCCTGTGTAGATAATTTCATTGCTTTTCAACTATTCTGAATCTTCTCCGTGCTTTAAAAGCCCTCATGCAGGCTAAATTGTTAGAATTTTGTCCACGTAACACATACGCATTGGTATAATCCCAGGAGTTCAACTTCTTTCAAGTCCTAATAAATGATAAATAGACCAAAGTTTGAGGGAAAATATATACCTGTATCCTTTTAAATGTATTATCCAGGGGAATGTGGTATCTAGGATTTTATGTTGTTTTAAAGTAAATTAGAAAAATTTGGTTAGAGAACAAAACAAATAAAAAAAAAACGAAAGAAAACAATTTTTGTGAGTGAGTAATATGTATTAAAAACCATTAAACTTATAATAAACCTCTTAGATGTGGTGGAAATCGACGAAGATGAAGATTCAGGGATGATGATGTCGGGGGAGCATATGAAGACACATCAGCAGGATCAGTTGAAGCCGTCGAAGCAGGATTGGGTTGACAATTCAGCATCAGTGCTAGCTCCTTCCATAGTTTTACCCTCTGCAAATGGATTTCAATGTAACTTATGCGGCAAGTCGTACTCTTGTGCCTCCAGTTTTACGGAACATCGACGATTTCATTTGGGACATTTTGTATGTTCCATTTGTGGACGACAATTGTCCAAGAAATCTCACTTGAATCGACATATTAAAACCGTGCATGGAGATGAAGCCAACAACACTATCATACCTTGAGAATAAATCCGTAGGAATAACATTAATATGGACATTTTGATACATTTTGTAGAGGGGGACGAAGGATATGAAAAAACAAACTAGCACTGATATTATTTTTTTATAAAATATCACCTGAATATCAAGTTCTTACTCAAATGTTTTCGCTGCAGGAAGAAAAAACATTGTATCATTCGCATATTTATATCATAATTTATTATTAATACGTAATTCTTTCGTATTTTCCCTTCGTTTCCCCCTCCGCACTCATATTTTGAGTCTAAAACAAGCATTGTAGGAGTGTACAGGTATTTAAAATTAGATTATATTCTTTCCCAGATTCCAATTTAAGCTTTGCGGGCAGTGTATTTTCAGTTAATGCCATACTCTATACAAATAAACAATAGCAAAGTCTATAAAAAAAATGGATTTGATTTAGTTTTCCCCATTCAAATGAAGAAGAAAAGACTTTTTAGACAATAAATAGATTGGGAAGGTGAGGAGTCCTGGACAGTTTTTCTAGAGCATGTATACTATGATTACATGTGTATGTAATAAATGACAGTATAATAAATATAATATATTATATTATATTAGATAATAATAAGCACAAATGCCTATATCTTTGTACAATTTATATAATGCATGCTTTATACGATACTAAAAATACGGGCATGTTGACCTCTCGATTGTGACACGCAGTTATGTTTTTTTTTTTTGCTATAATATATTAAAGAAAGACTCTATACTTTCAATAAATATGAGTTTAGTTGTTAATATTTAGTATTCAGTTAAACTTGTCGTGCCACCCTTTAATTGTCGGTGTATACAGGGCGTGTGTGTGACGTACGAAGTTGTTGTGATTTAAAAAAAAAAAGATGTATTGTTAGCTCCCATTGTAACCATGATAAATGTTTATACTCAAGTATAAAAGAAATGTAAGTAGTGTCCTCTCCTTTAACAGTTGTAAGGATCCTGTTGTTATGCACAGTTGTTGAATACTTAAAAATGCTATTTACTCGTAACATTGAAATATTATACAAAGCGTTTACAAATCATGGATGGGTTTGTAATGAGATCTACTTGAATTTTTTTTTCTGGGGGGAATTTAATCTAATAAAAGTATACAGAACTTGGGAGGAAAATGACAAAACAAAATCTCCCATTTACCCACATTCTTGTTCTTCCTCTTGCATTTAATAATTGTATGGAATTATAAAAGTTGTTCTTCCCTCTCATTGAGAGCTAACTATTATGCATTTTTGCTGTTTACTCGAAAAGTTATGCGCGGAGGGGAAAGATTGGTGCAATCATGATTTTACTACAATTAGGTTCTTTTCATGACCAAGCATGATTATTTCCAAACATATCTCATGGGGAAAGGTAGCACATTTTCCATCCAACCATTTTGTAGTGGTAGTAGTAGCAAATAATATCCTTTGACACGGTATCATCACCTTGACCGGAAGAAGTATGATGTAGTTGGGTCAATAATAGTTTAACTTCCATTTCTCCCAGCATTGCAGCATTCTGTAGAGATTAACATGACTAGAAACTTTCGTAGTAGTAGCATTTAGAGAGAAGCAACAGAGAGAGAGAGAGAGAGAGAGAGAGAGAGAGAAAGGATGAAAAATTACGAAGGAGACCAAAAACAAAGAAAAAAAAGACAAAAAAATTACATTGAGAGGAATAAATGATCATAGTTTTAATGAAAATGGTGGTGAACCCACAGTGAAACAAGAGGAGAGAGCCTGGAGTGCGGGGAGAAGTCGAACAGGGTTGGAGCAAAAGAAATCAGGGATAAAGCAGCCGCCATCTCTACTACGGCCACATCTGAGACCGGGAGGAGCCGCAACCCCTTCTGCCTCCAACCCTTCTACCCCAACAACAACCACCACCTCATCTTCCTTCCTCTCAACAAATGGCGGGGCTCTTCTTCCCAATTTACTCACCACCAAAAGATTCATTCCAGCTCTCCTCACGAGCAACAATAGTATTGCCAATCGACTTAGTTTCCTGGAGGGTAAACGGATCTTCGTGAGTAATGGAGTCCAGAGCACGAAAGGGAGTAATAGTGCGAGTAAAAACAAGGATAAGAACATGCCATCCCTGAGGAATTCCGGGGAATCCGATGAGGACATGCTCATTGAGAATCAACAGGTGAAGGAAGAGGAGGAGGAGGAGGAGGAGGTGGAGCAGGAGGAGGAGGAGGAGGAGGATGATGATGATGAGTACATGGGAGATGAGGAAGAGGGAGAAGGACATCCCACGGGGGAGGATGGAAGTGATGAATTTGGATTCCAACGATATCCCAAGGATGAATTTATGAGTAAGTTGGATCTCCTCCGAAATCCTCCTCCAAATGTCCCCATCTCAGTCCCATCCCTCCGACCATTACCCAAGCTTCAACGGGGACTCATTAGCGGGGGCGGCGGGAGCTCCTCATCCACGTCCTCCCCGGGAGGACATCATCGGAATTTCCTGTACCACAACAGTAGCCTGAGTAGTTTGCTCAATCCTTCGAATCTGAACATTAGTCAACAGCTCTTGAAGAGTGCCAAGGCCACGGCGAGGGCCAAGGAACGGGCACTTGTGTCCGCGGGGATTGGTAATAGTAATAGTAATCATAATTCGGGTAGGACGGCTCTTACCACGTCGGGGATTGGTGCTGGAAATGGAGGAGGAGGAGGGGCTGGAATTGGTCCCACGGGGATGGTTCGGACGAAAACTGTGAAAAGGAATTTCCTCCTCTTGGGCAACAGTAGTATTACGAATAGTAGGGGGAACACTAATAGTAGTAGTAGTAGTAATAGTGGGAACACCGTCAAGGTCAAGAGCTCACTCACCATCGATGATTTCGGGGGAAGTAATAATTCTGGAGGCTCCAGCAATAATAGTAGTGGGGGTGAGGGGGGTGGTGGGCCCTTCGTCTGTCATTTGTGTGGGAAAACCTATCAGCATCATCGAAGCTTGAATGATCACAAGAAATTCCATACGGGGGCAACCACTTGCAAGATTTGTCATAAAGCTTTCTCAAAAGTAGCCAATTTAAGAGCTCATATGCTCGCTCAACATAAAGATGGTGGGATGGATGGTTTCTTGTAAAATCATAGGGGTAATATAATATGGAAAAAAAAAAGAACAAAAACGGATAAGTTTTTTTTTTTTTTTTTGTAGAATTAATTTATTAATTCTTAATTAACCACAAAGCTAAAGGTATACATAGTAGTCATATCGCTGAAAAAATCCCCCTCCTGCAATCGTAAACCGTATAGATACTCTTCATTTTGTTCTTTGCTATATGTATATTATATAATTATATTATATAACTACAACACTTTGATGCACAAATTTATCTTCGCTGAAAATGAGAGACTCGATTGAGGAAAGGATGCTGCTGACACAAGACAGATTTAATAGTTGATAACAAATTAAGTTTTGTTTTAATTTTGTCTGTGTAAAAACGAAAAGAACAATTTTTTATTATGTTCAAACATTTAGTCACATTAGAGGAATTTCTTGTTTTTACTGTAATTGTAAACTGTCTCCGATATCACAGGGTTTGAAGGAGGGCGTTCAATCTACGTATTAGTATAATTAATAATTACACAGTATATTATGTCGCTTCCAAGTATTTCAGCGCAGTCATTTATTATTTTTGAGAGGTATTCCAATGTAATAGGCAGGTCGATGGCCTTCCAGAATTTTGGAAGGGTTAAAAGGGGTAAAGGTAACGAACTTCATAGACTTTTTTGTCTTTTTTTTTTTTTATTTGACTTTTTTTCTTTCATGCTCAAATGTATGAATATTTTACCTGGAGTTATTCTGACGATGGCCATATATTGAGTGATACAAAAGAATTAACAATGCGTTGATTGTTGTAGTAGTTCATTACATATTAAAAAATGTATTAAAAATACCTTGCCATTGTAAGGTCCGCTGGTGGTAATACGTATGTATAGTAATTTTTGTAATGTTATTTAATTTTTTTTTTGTGGCGCTTCTGCCGCTACCTTGTGTGTTCTTTATATTTGAGGAGGAAATACGTGTAGACCTTCATCGAATAGACAATTGTCATTATTATAATAATGTGGTATTTATTATTACTGGTATCTAATATACTTTCAAATGTTTTTTGTGAACCTTTTTTTTTAATTTGTAGGATCTTACTCACAATCCTTTTTTTTCTACCTTTTACAATGACACGTATTTTGCGGAAAAAGTCAAGATAAAAATCAAAAGTATGGTTCTTATTCAAACAAATTATATGGTTGTTGTTTTTTGTAAACTTACTTCTACTGCCACACTTGATTTGCTCAACATTTTTAGTTTCCATTTCCAAATCTCTCCATGATTGCATATTGTGGAAGTATTTCACAAATGTCTGCCATTGTTGTGTCTTTTTTAAATCCATGATTTAGTCATGATTGAGCTTGAGAAGTTCTTTCCTTCCAGGGGAAATGGCACTTTTTAAACGAGTGATTGTTGTAGCTTACTGACTTGCTATGTATACATACACATATTACAATAGAATTAAGCAATTGAACGAAAACGCGGTACAAATGCGAAGGAGTACTTCTTGCCTGGGGGCTTAATACATGAGGGTAATTATTATTTGGTGTACTAAAATTTAACCTGCGTTATTTTAGTTCAAACAAAATGTCTGTTGTATAGAGACATTTTTATGTGTGAATTCAACCTGTTAATTATTGAACTAATATTTTTCGACTCACATCCTTCCTGTCGTGTGGTGTGCCAGTCAAGGAATCTACGGATAACTGATGAGAACTTTCAGTAAGTTCCGTTTCAGTAAATACCGGTATTAAATGCATATCATTAGGATTTTGGGGTCAACCAGGAGAATACAGATGTCGACGCAAATTATAATAATATAATCATACATAATAATCATATATTATATGATACATATATCAATATGAAACCTTACTTTGTAAATTCCAAATTGGAATCAGCTCTTTAGGTTGGGGAAAGTTCTGAGTTCACCCATACATAATTATACAATGAATAATAATGTCAAGGAGTAAAGCGTCAATTTCTCCTAGTTAACCACGTGCCAAATTCCTGGAGAGAGTCCCGGACAATTCCGACCACCTGTGGAGCGGCGTAACGTCATTGAATGTCGAAATAGTCCCGGATATTTCCAAAATGAGCATAAGCAAAGACTGCGTTTATGGCAGCACAGAAAAAAAATTGTTCCAGAAGAGCTGATTTGAGTAATCAAATTGTTATTGCATGTATTATGAATTAGAATTTTATAAGTTATTCTTGAATTGTCTGTACATTGTTTTATACCCGATATATGCTTACATAATTTCCCTCCCAGCAAATGAGGAACCGTGAAAAATCGTTGGTGCATGGATAATATGAGAATTTCGTCCGGATTTTTGCGAATTTTGTTGGAGGGACATATGACTGGCCATCTAATTACATTATGAATTTGTAAAAAGTGATTTTTGTTTAGCCTGTAAAAAAAAAAAAGATGTATCGAATGTAAAGTATTTGAAAATCCCTCAGGGGAAAGGATGAGCTATGTGTAATAGTCATTGTTTCGGTGTGACATATGCACATGCACACACCAGAAGCTGAAAATAAACGGGCTTGAATTCTATTATCATACTCCGTTCTGTTATAATATTCGAGTTGTGACTATGTTGTGGTTTGTAAATGAAGAAAATATTATGTTGTATATTGTTTTAATTGAATGTCCTACGGTGACCTTATTCCTCCATTGGTTTGGAAGTATTTCTTTGTCGCGAGTTGCCATGTCTTTTTGGAAGGATGCAGGTGATTTTGTCCATTTTTTGTACTAGTGTCTTATTTAGGTTGTACAAGGGAAATAAATATATTTTAGTAATGTTGATAAAAGCAGCTGAAAACCTGTGTCTGCGGACACGTTCGTCTCCAAAGGGATATCGCTCCTGAGGATGTCTCAGGAGAATAGTTTGCGCATGCCTGTGTGATGAAGCCGAGAAATACGTCGAAAAATCCCCCTGTCTGTTATTACTTTCATCCTTCCGCTCTACATTGTCCTTCCAGGAATTTCTGTTAATTCATTGTAATTTATTATAAAATAAAATAATAAGGTAATTCCAGAATTCCTGTGTTAAGTTTACATGAGGTGAAAGTTTTATTGCGGAATGGATGGGGATTAATAACAATTGTATGTCATGTATTTCTTGAAATTGAAAGTGTCTTGTAATTTGTATTAACTAATCCATCCCTTCCTATCTGTACATTCGGTCGTGGCATCAGTAATTGTCTGTAATATTCGTTATCGATCCGCTCAGACTGCGTCCGTGGTGGCAACTCGCAACAGTGTTGTAAAATAAATGGTAGTTTCAGTACTTACATTACCTGGTATATGTGTAAGTCATGTGTGAAGTATATAGGTGTATACTCTCGTATGAAAAAGACACTGTGTAATAATGCTGGTATTATTTACATATTAGATCTTTCTATACAACCAAGGCATGTACTTATCACTGATAATTACCATTGTTGTTGGTACTTGTAAAGCCTTTAAAAGGTACAGGAATTGTGGTTGTAATTGGATGTACTTAAAGCTTATATGCTGTACAATGTCTCCATTCGTAATAACTTACTGTTACAAGTTTATGTAAGTATTAAGTCAGCTTTCCTCACATTCTTGTTGGAAATGGGGGGTACATATGTACATAAGTAAAAGGGAATATGAATACATATATGTATTGTACTGACAAAAAAAAAAAAATGTGTCGCATTTCTCCTGCATGGTCAAATGGAGAAAGGACTTTCTTCAGGTCACTTGATGTTGACAATTATAAAGGGTAAATGATTTTTACGTATTTATTTGTTTATTTTAACTAACCTACAGTTAAGAGGGAGAGAGAGGAAAATATGTAGTATATTTAAATATATTTAGTTGCTCGTCATTAATATTACAGCCCTGATTATTCCAAGACACTTGTTGATCAATTGGCACTTATTTTTAAAAGGGAGAGATGGGAAAAGTGTTGATTTAAACTCCGTAGACAACTGCTTCCATAAGAGCTGTAATCATATGAAATGTTAATCTATATAGCATGTAAGACTAGAGCTATGGACAGGATGAATGAAGGAAATATGGATGTGCCATGTGAAAATGTGAGTAATTCTAAGGAGAATGAATGTTTAGTGAATACAAGTCCTGTAATGACCTACGAAAAATAAAAAATAATATATACGATAA
The DNA here is from genome assembly GCA_034698585.1 of Disparrhopalites patrizii. Classification (NCBI taxonomy): domain Eukaryota; kingdom Metazoa; phylum Arthropoda; class Collembola; order Symphypleona; family Sminthuridae; genus Disparrhopalites; species Disparrhopalites patrizii. Next base: position 14,624 of record JAQGBT010004601.1, read on the forward strand.
ATGCCCTGTGTATTTGCGTACCGGGCTTTTCTCTTCGCGATCCTGTTTGTAGCCTCTTAATAGGTATTTATGGAGAGAAATAATGATATAGATATATGTATGTACATTAGAAACTATCATGTACAGTCAGTTTTTTTTATGTTCTAAATATCTCCTTACAAAGTCTATAAGTTATTACGGGAAAATGGACGTATGCTGGTATACGGTTTGTGGTTGTAGTACTAGTAGTATTTCAGGGTGGCTATAAAAAATAGGAAATTAAAATATTAATGTCCTATCATAGACAACAATTGTGACTGTACCAAGTTTGCTGATTCCACCCCCTTCAATCGTCTTTAACGTCGTGTAGTAGTTTAGAAGGATGCTAAAGGGGATGAACTTGGTAGTTTTTTTTTTTTAGTATTAAATCCATGTCTATATACATATATAGAATTAACCATAAGTGATACTCGTATTGGTGTATGCATAATAAATGTCGCTTATCCCTTCGGAGACAGACTGTTAGATAGCGACTATTTGGGTGGGACGATGAAAGTAGCACAGGTATAAACACTGTAGCATGAGCTGAAAAAAAAAGTCTACAAATAGTGTAATATTAAATTAGAATGTGGACGGAATGAGGAAAAAGACAAGGGAGATCTAGAGAGAGAAACAAAAACCTTGGGGAAAGCGATACTGTGGTAAGAAAAATCCAAAGGAGTATTTAAAAATGATGGTAACTCAAACATGGTAGGGCACCTAATCTGTCACAGAAAGTTTCCAATGTACCAAGAGCTATAGTGATGTGCTTGGCGGTACGTAATATGTAATCTGTAATGGTAATTGCTCTTCTTTCCAAATTTCCAACATCTTCAGAAAACAGCTGATGGAACTGAAATGACACATTTTTTTTTTATTTCTCTTCACTTTTTTTTTTATTATTATTATTATTGTTATTATTGTATATGGAAAAAGGAGATGTAAAGTAATAGTGAAATGTTATAATTTATATTGTTGTTGTTGTAGTGGTAGGAAAAAAAATAAGGATAGACAGAAAAAAAAAGCCTCCTCGTGTCTTGCGTGTGTATAAGCAGTGTTTGTAGAACAAATAAGTGATTCCTCCTTGTGTGAGTTTTACGGATTGGTGGTGAAAAATTTAGCGTACTACTCATTACAAGTCTATATGCACACTTGTTACATAGAGAGGAAAGTAAAGGATAGTAAATGGAAATAAAGTGGATGTGGACTGGAATTATAATGGTGTTTTTATTATTTTACTTTATTGCCACACTGACATCCCTCACGGCTGTGAGGACTTTTTACATCAATGGTCCGACCTGGCTGCCCAATCCGGTGACTTCTGCTGTTTTTTTTTTTGGACTTCTCATTGTACTTTTGAGGGTCTCGGCCAAAATTTTCTTAATACAAATATTACTACAAAACTTCAAAGGTGTGCAAAATACTTGAATTTTATTTACTAAATACAAATTACAAATACAGTCGGAGGCTTTAATTACAAAATATCAATTACATTCGGCTGCGTTTCAAGTA
>JAQGBT010004602.1:0-16152 GCA_034698585.1 Disparrhopalites patrizii
GCAGAGAAAGAGAGAGACAGAGAAAGAGAGAGAGACAGAGAAAGAGAGAGAGGCAGAGAAAGAGAGAGAGACAAGAGAGAGAGAAAAGGAAATACTGAAAAATTTTATTACCCCCAGCAAACAAATTGTTTGGTCCTTAAATTCTTAGTACAATCCATATCATATGTGATATTCCTCGTAATTTAAGATTAAACCGCTTTTTTCCATTTGGGGTAGCTCCCGTGTGTACGTATACTTACAATAGATGTAACATATACATAATGTAATATGTATATATCCGTGTATGCTCCTTTTATTCTTCCCCCTCTTCCCTTGTTTATAGCTTTACATATGCTATGCCACTGCATTTTCTCATTAGAGACTCCAATCTCTTATCTTTTCGTCAGATTTTTTTTTCTCCATCCAACTTTTATGTGATCACCACAATTCTCTCCTACTTTTACTCTCTCTCTCTCTCTCTCTCTCTCTCCCTGACTAATTATCACACTTGCATTAATTATTGAGCTACAACAACAACAACCGGCATAACAACTTGCGAGATAAAAAGTTTACCACTCATTCCCCCATTCCATCCCTCTTTCCAGCACTCCCTCTCTCTTTCTTTCTCTCTTGCACTCTTTCCTTTTCTCAGTCAACCCTCTTTTTCCTTCTCTCTTGTTTGCCTTCTCTATTTTGTCCCTTTTATTCTTTATTTCTTCCTTCATGCCGGACTCTCTCTCTTTCTTTTTTCCTTTCTGTCTCTCTTCCAGCTCCTCCCTTTCTGTCCCTTTCTGTCCGTTTCTGTCTCTCTTCCAGCTTTCTCCCTTTGTCTCTCTATTATTTTGTGTCTCTTTGTGCCTTTCTTTTCCGGAATTTCATTCTTTTATTCATTTGCCCCTTGCTTATTTTTGCTTCCTTTCTCTCTTTATTAATGTCTTCCTATGTTATTTTTTCCTGGTTTTCTCTCTCTTTATTTTCCTCCCTCTCCCTCTCTCTCTCTCTCTCTTTTTCTTTTTCAAATTCTAATTCTTTTTCTCCATCTAATTCTCCTATTCTTTATCACTCTCCTTTTAATTTTTGAACTTTTCTTTTCTCACTTTTCACCTCTGCCTTTATTTCCATATTTCTTTTTCTCCATCTTGCACTCTTTTTGTATCTCCTTTGCTCACTCTTTCTACCACAACTCTTTCCATTTTTCCATTTTGTTTCTCTCGAACTCTCTCTTTTTTTGTTGTCTATCTTTCCCGACCAGCTTTGCTCTTTCTCTCAATCCGCGTATATTAATATTTACAACTTCCTTTTCTCGGTCTCTCTCTCTTTCTGCCTCTGTTCCTGTCTCTCTTTCTCTCTCTCTCTCTCTCTCTTTCTCTCTCTCTCCTTGTGCCTCTCTTTCTCTCTCTCTTTCTGCCTCTATTTCTGTCTCTCTTTCTCTCTCTTTCTGCCTCTCTTTCTCTCTCTCTCTCTCTCTCTTTCTGCCTCTGTTTCTGTCTCTTTCTCTCTTTCTTCCTCTGTTTCTGTCTCTCTTCTCCTGCCTGTTTCTCAATCTCTCTCTCTTTCTGCCTCTTTTTCTCTCTCTTTCTCTCTCTCTTGCCCTCTCTCTCTCTCTCTTTCCCATCGAATTCCTCTCATCTTCCAGCCTCCTTCGCTTGTATTTGCTCCGCTATTTGTAAAGTAATTTTGTCGAACAGTATCTTCATGTTTCATAGCAGTCCTTCCCCTCCCCGTTGCTGTCTCTCTCTCTCTCTCTTACCCCGCCTGAATTATACGACCTCTCATATTCCCCATGAAATTTCCCTGGCGTTATTATTATCATTATCACTACCAGTAAAGTTTTAACAAATATATTAAACTCGTTTTTACACACATAGACACCTCATAATAATAACAATGTGGTTTGTTCCATATAGATACATACATTTTTTTTTATGTTCCACGCTCAATCCCTGTACATATAATTCCATGTTCGCTTCCCTCCCTCTCTCTCTCTCTGTCTCTCTCCCTCTCTTTCGAGCTTATGACTTGCCCGTGTACGTCCAAGTGAGTGAGTGAGTATTAGGGAGTAAAAAGTCGCTGATCATATCAATGGTTATGTTTAACATTTTATAAGTGTACTAGTAGTAGTCGAGGGGAAGAAATATGCTGTGAGGCGTACAGGAGCAAGGAACAAGAACAAGAAAGGTCCTTGGTGTGGAACACCATCAGTCTCTCCGTCTCTCTCTGTCTCTCTCTCTCTAACAGTGTCTTTCTCTCCTCTGACTTATGCTCACTCACTCTCTCTCTCTCTTTTTCCCTTATCACTGGTGCCCACTTGTTATTTCACGGAAATACAACATTTTTATGAAGTCATAAACTTAGGAATACAACACAAGTCCAGGCCTTCCCCCGTACAGGCTACATACGACCTTCACCAAATGCTCACACATCCACTAACTCTACAAACAATCAAATACTACTACCAGACCACTTGGCATTAAACAAATGCGTACGCTAGGCCCCATTTGTATATACATGTACAATCCATAGAGAAAAAGAGAGAGAGAAAGGGAGAGGTTGTTGCTGCTTCTCTTCCTCGTCTTACTGCTACTTACAACATTTTCATACGGACTTTTAGTTTTTATTGCACAAAAGCCATATAATACAACTTAGTATTCAAAAGCATGTAAAATTCTGAGGTTTCCCCCCTTATTTCTCTCCATTTCTCTCTCTCTCCCTCTGTTCTTTCCCCCGCACAACTTCCGTACTTTTTTTTTCTCCTCAACGACTCCCTCTCTCCGCTTATTTTTCTTTTGTAGTAAATACTATAGAAGGAGTCGTACAGGAAGACGGTCATTGCTGGTGGTGGCATGCGAAATACACCAACGAGAGTCCTGTATCTCCCCCTCCCCCCCAAAAAAAACATATGTACATAGCCATGTGGAGGAACAAGGGTAATAACGAGCATTGTAAAATGTCTGGAGGGGGAAACAAGGCCCGGTCTGAACATGAGCGTTCCAGCAAAAAATCAAGCAAATAAGGAGAAGTTGAGAGAAAGACGGAGAGAGAGAGAGAAAGAGAGAGAGAGAGAGAGAGAGAGAGAGAGAGAGAGAGAGCGAGAGCGAGAGGAGAGAGAGAGCAATGAGCGAAAGAGGAGAGAGAGAGCAATGAGCGAGAGAGGAGAGAGAGAGCAATGAGCGAGAGAGGAGAGAGAACGAGAGAGGAGAGAGACCGAGAGAAAGATAGAAAGAGAAGGAGAGAAAACGAGAGTGAAAAAACGGCACAGAGAGAAAGAGAGAGAAACCGAGAGTGAAAAAATGGCACAAAGAAAGAGAGAGAAAACGAAAGTGAAAAAAATGGCACAGAGAGAAAGAGAGAGAAAGCGAAAGTGAAAGAATGGGAGAGAGAGAAAACGAGAGTCAGAAATGGCACAGAGAGACAACGAGAGTGCAAAAATGGCACAGAGAAAAACAGAGAGAAACCGAGTAAAAATGGCACAGAGAGAAAGGAGAGAAAAGGAGAGTGAAAAAATGACAGAGAAAAAGGGAGAGAAAAAGGGAATGAAAAAATGACAGAGAAAAAGGGAAAGATAAAGAGAGTGAAAAATGGCAGAGAAAAATGGAGAGAAAACGAGAGTGAACAAAAGGCAGAGAGAAAGGAAATGCAAACAAGAAAAAAACTGAAAACGACAGAGAAATTCGGAGAGAAAAAGTAAACAGACTATGAGAACGATGGAGCAAGAAGTCATACCAAAAGAAAGAAAGAGACACAAGAAAAACAAGACAAAGAGAGACAAAAAACAGAGAAGGCAAAGCAACGATGAAAAACCGAGCGAAGTAGATACAGGGAGATAGCACAGTAAAGATGGAGAGTTACTAACACATGAGCCCCAGAAGAAAAAAGAGATAATGGAGATAAAATGCAATGGAGATCCGATAAATAAAACAAGAACATTTTTCGGCCAAGTAGGAAGGTCAGAATATTAAAAAAAAAGTATCCTTCTTCAAAAAGTTAAATACGATAGCTTTCAAGGCTCTCAGCATTCTAAATTTTGAAGCCATTGTCATTAGTCATTACTCCCATTGCAAATTATTCTGAACATTACCACAATTTTCATTCACATTTCCTTAATTCAACTCCGGGGAAAACGTACTGCCGAAAGGGATAAACAGCGTTAAAATTAAAGGACGTAATATACCCCAAAAATGTATCGTTAATTCTTAAACAAAGAAAAAACCAATTCCTCTTCGTGCTACTAAAGTCATTTCTCGGGTAGATAAAAGTGATTTTCATCGTCCCTGGACCAGAGAAACTGGGAAAATTCAACGAAAAAGTGAAGGGGTAAGAGGAAAAACAAGAGAAAGTGTCTATAAGTCTTTAATCATATCTACCACAAAAACGCTTCCGAAAATGACTCCAAAGACCTTCAAAACCCGCGCCTGGCGGGCCGGTAAGGAACGACGGAGGAGAAAACTCCTGTAATGGGATGATTAGAATATAATGAAAATGAGATGTGGTTACGAGGAACTTTTTCCACAAAAAAGGGAGACTTTCCCCGTCAAAGTGAAAATAGATTAATTTGGAGTTGAAAGTGAGAGCTTCCCTCCCAATACATAAACACATGCACACTGCTGCTCATAGCAGGTCCTGCATTGTTTAGATAGATGGTCATGACGCCAGAACAACGACTTATTTCCTTCCTTTTAAACCCTTTCTCTCTCCTTCTCACTTTCTCCCTTTCTCATATTTTCCCTTTTTAGCTCATAATATAAGCTCCAAGAGGGATTCCTATGCGTGTATGTACTCATATTGTACCTGTAACTTCCATTGGCTCCATTTAATCATCCTGGCAGCAAGTCAAGGAGAAGATGGATATATTAGAAAGGAAAAAGGAGCTACAACTTCTAACTACAAAAAAAAAAGAAACAAAACCGAAAGAGAACCTATAGAGGAGAACCTTTGAAAGAGAGATTTCAGAGGGAAAGTCTCGTGGAAAAAATTCCCATCTCCCCTCAAATCGACTCCTCCTTCACAGAATTCTTCCCCTCACAGAAGCACTGGAGGCACTTGGAAAGACGGGGAGAGGAAGACCACCAAGATACGAGACGAAGTAGAAAGTGAAGGGGGAGACTTTCCCTTCATCACCAAGAATCATACATTATACATAAATGCTTACAAACAGCCTCTGATAATGAGAGGGAGCGAAAGAGAGAGAGAGAAACCCCAAAAGAAAGAGATGGAGTGGAAGGGGAAATAGATACATAGGGATGGAGGAGGAAAAGGAAGAAGTAGAAGAGAAAGGGAAAGAGTCACAGAGAGAGAGAGAGAGAGAGAGAGAAAGTCCAGGATGGATAAATGGTAAAGCAGACAGATTATAATTTCTCAACTTTGGGCTTTAATTAATTCCGAGTTTCGGTCGATCAATCAACGTGTGCCACATGCCATAAGCTTCACTATTCATTTAGTATCGAATTTATAGTACTACTAACTACAACTTCCACAGCAACGGCCAGGGACTGCACACAGACTGAACTGTTGAACCTTGTGTGGACTCGGGAGTATTAGTGGGAGTCCTATACCCATCCATGTAAAGATACTACAGAGGCTTTCTATCCTACTTTTCCCCCTCCTTCCCCTCCCCCTCCCCCCTCACTCCCCCTCGCCCTCTTCTCATCTTTCATTCCCTCGCAAAACCATATCATTATAGGAAAGGGAAAACTCTGCCTTGAACCCTTACAAATAAAAAATGTAATGTGGGAGAGCAAAATTGTGAGAAAAAGACCAAAATCGGGGGAAACTAAGAATTGAAAAGTGGAGCCGAACTGAAGGAAACCGGGATCGAATAAAACTATTAAACAAACTGAAAGCAAAGAAATACGAACAGACAAAGACAGGGAAGTTAGAGAGACGAGATAGAAGGAAGGATTGGGAGGAAACTGGAGAAAAAGTGAGAGACAGGGAGGTTCCGTGTAAAATGAAAGACGGCGAGTCCGAAGGAAGTAGTACAACGAAGAAGAAATTATGCGAAGGAAAAATAGTACAAAGATAGACAACAATGAAGGAGAGATTGTGAGAGAGGTAGAATAAGGGGAAGCAAAATAGAGTGCAAGAGCAAGTCAACTCAAGAGAGTGAAATAAATTAAATGAGAAGAAGAACGGCGAGAATATGAACAAAAGTGAAAGCAGAATACGAAAGTAAAAAAAGGGGAAAGCAGAAACTGAAAGTAAACAAAAGGGAAAACAGAAACGGAACGAGTAAAGAAGACGAAAACAGAAAAATTAAAGAATAACAAAGGGAAAGCAGAAATACGGAAGTAAAAAAGCGAAAGCAGAAACCGAAAGAGTAAAAAAGGCGAAAGCAGAAACTAAAAGAGTAACAAAGGCGAAACAAGAAAGAGAAAGCAGAAATTGAAAGAGTAGAAAAGTTGAAAGCAAAAAAATGAAAGAATGAGAAAAGTGAAAGCAGAAAAAATAAGGAGTGAAAAAAGTGAAAGCAAAAAAATAAGGAGTGAAAAAAGTGAAAGCAAAAAAATAAGGAGTGAAAAAAGTGAAAGCAGAAAAATAAGGAGTGAAAAAAGTGAAAGCAGAAAACATAAGGAGTGAAAAAAGTGAAAGCAGAAAAAATAAGGAGTGAAAAAAGTGAAAGCAGAAAAAATAAGGAGTGAAAAAAGTGAACGCAGTCCACTGAAGGAGAAACATACAGGGAGGTGAAAAAGGGAAAGCAAAATAAAGTGCGAGAGAGACAGAGAGAAACAAGAGACTGTGGGAGACAGTTACAGAGAAAGAGACAGGCAAAGAGACAAACACACAAAAAAAAACGTTGGGATACAGGAAGCCATATGAATGGAGACAGTGAAATACAGACAGCCAGAGACGGAAAAGGAGCCAGAAAAGGATAGACAGAAACAGATACAGAGAGAAACACGACAGAAATCAAGTGAGGGAAAAAGACAGAGAAAGCGAAAGAGAGAGAAAACAGAGAGAGAGAAGATTAGCCCACAGAAAAAAGCCTTTCTCCTTCACGTAGCACTAACCCCAACCACCGGCGTTAATACAAACTCCCGAGCAAAAGTAGATACTACCACCAAAGGAGAAAGAGGAGACGGAGGAGGTGGTGGGAGGAGGGGGCGGAGGAGGAGGAGGACCACCACGACCACCGCAAGTGGGACCAAATACCATGTGTACCTATGCAATGTGTCTAGCTTCCAATAATATGTACCACCAACGATACTCCTCCATACTTTCCCCCTCTCCTTATTCCCTCCCAAAAGAGTTTCCCTGCCTGGAACAGACACACAAGGGCCAAGAGAAAAGGGATATAAGACAGAAAGTCCAGAGTATCGTGGGAGACCCGGAGAGATAAGGAATAGAAAATTAGAGAGAGAGAGAGAGATGACGACAACGGCCAAATAATTTGTTGTTGCCAAAACCCGTCTCGATTGCAACCTTGCCACAATTACTATCCTAACCAGTGAGTAATAATAAGGAGACATATGAACCTTCCTTGGAGCCATATATTTGGAAATACTACCATGGTATAAGGATAGCATAGGATAAAATGCATTTCCAATTTACTTTCCCCTTCCTCCTCCTCCTCTTCCTAAATGGCTTCGTAGCTTTCCTTTTCTTCTCTTTCTCTCTCTCTTTCCCTTCCCCACTTTCTCTCTCATCTTTCCTCTCCCTGCCCGATAATAGAAAAAAGTCCCGGATTTGTTTCTTCTTACCCTTTTTTTCCTTCTCATATTAACCCATCTCTCTCCCCTTTTCCCCCGTCTCTGTCCCCACTTGGTTGATGTCATCATGACTCCCACACAAATACTTGTGTAGTCCAGCCCAAAAGTGAGCCCTCTTAGGAGGGACATATGTGAGAGAGCTCCCTGGACATTTCCTTTTTTTTTCCTCGGCCTCTCTCAGCCTGTCACCAAAGGCATAAGTGTTGGCTCTTGTACCTTCATTTTTTCCCTGGATCTCACTCTCTCCCATTCACTCTATCTCACTCCATCTCTCCTCCAGAGATATCCAACGTGGAGGAATTTCCTGGGAGATGACGACAGCAGAAGGACAAAATCAGATATAGAGAGTGACGAAGGAGGAGGAGGGAGAAAAAATCAGGGGAAATATAAGGAATGACCATGGGGGATATGGAGAAGCCCTTAGAGATACTTGCAAAGGAGAGAGAAAGAGAAAGCATCTCCATGGGATGTCGTCATACGTCGACAAAGGGCCAAGGGGAAAGGAAAGAGCCATTTCCATTAGTTATGACAGGAACTGTTGCTTTCTTTCCTTGCCATTGCATTAGAAATTCCTCCTCATTCTCCACGTACACAATCATAATGGAAGAGGAGAAAGGGAGCGGAAGAGGACGACGAGGATGAAAAAGTGGAAGAAATCTGTTGTCCAAAAAATCCCTTTCACTCTGTCTCTCCCTCTATGGTATTCTCTTTCTCGCTTTCTCTCTCTCTCTCTCTTGCTTTCTCTCTCTCTTTTGCTTTCTCTCTCGCATGCTTTCCTTATGTCTTGCTTTCTCTCTCTCATGGTTTCCTTCTGTCTTGCTTTCTCTCTCTCTCTCTCTTTATTTCTCTCTCTAGCTTTCTCTCTCCTGCTTTCTCTCTCTCCTGCATTCCCTCTCGCTCTCTCTCCTCACAACCATCGATTCTTTTTCTATGGCAGTACTCAACCATTCATTATTTTCTATTCAATCCCTTTCTCTCTCTATTCTAGTTGCTTTCCCTGTACTTCACCTGAATTCTTTTCTCTCTCTCTCCTTCTCCACCAATAGATTTTTCTATACCTTCGATCCCATTCTTTCACTGTCCCTCTCTCTCTCTCTTTGGAACTGCTTTCTCCCTTTTCAAATAAAATTCTTTGTTAGTCCATCCAAAAAAGCAAGCAGCCATCCAGAGAAACTCATTGGTACGCAGCTACAGGTCACATCTCTCTCTCTCTTTCTCTCTCGCTCGCTCTCTCTCGCTCTCTCTCACTCGCTCTCTCTCTTTCTCTTTCTCTCACGCAATCTCTTTCTCTCTCTCTCGCTCCGTCTGTTTTCCCTCTTTTTCTCACTCGTTCTCTCTCTCTCTTGTCGCTCTCTTTCTCTCGTTCTCTCTCTCTCTTCGCTTTTTCTCTCTACCCCTCTCTTCCATGTTGTGATTCTCTCTCTCATTCTTTCTCTCTCTCTCTCTCGCTCATTCTCCCTCTCTTCCCCATTCTATTTCCACATACTTACACACCTTCCCCCCGTCTTTTTTCTTTATTACTGTTTACAACTACTCATTCACTCCCCGTCACATGGACCCCTCCCTCTCCCTCTTTTCCCTTCCACCACACTAAACACAGCACAATGTACTTTTATCTATAACCCGCTCTCTCCTATTGGAGAAAAAACGGGATGGAAAAGATCGTTCCACAATAGTGGTAGTAGTAGGACGGGCGAAAAAAAATAAAAAAATAAAAAAAAGCAGTGAAAGTAAGAAACGGAGGAAGAGAAAGTACCGAAAAAATAAAAGAGGGGAAAAAAGTAATAAAATGAAACAACTTATGCTGACGATCCTCATCGAATACCCCTGAATTTTCCCTCCCAATAGCTCCTTTCTCCTTCTATTAAAAGGAGGAAAGGTACACACTCACTTGCTCTTGTCCTCCTCCGCCTCCTCCCGATCTCACAATTCTAAGAAGAGAAGAGAAGACTCATCTCTCTCTCTCTCTCACTTGCACTCCCTCTTGCCTCCCTCCCCCTCCCCCTCTTCCATCATACCCGCACGTAGTATTTTATGTATTTTATACACAATGTGTGTAGGTAGTAAAAAACGGAGGAAGAACACTGAGTTTTTTGAGGGAGAGAAAGGAATCTAATACACACTCCAACTTTCTATACACGTAGGCATTACCCAAAAAAAAATTTACCAAAGAGCAAAAGAGAGAGAGAGACAGAGAAAACACGATAGGGAGAAATTAAGTGGGGAAAAGAGAAAGTAAGAGAGGGGGAAATAAAGAAAAAAGAGGGAGAAAAGAAGGGAAAATCGCATGCTTTCCCCAGATTTCCCCCCATAAAACCCATAATGGCACGAGTGTATATACATTTAACACCGTTAGCACACACATAACAACATTTCCGACTAAAAAACTAAGTCAATCGATTGTGGAAAACTCTTTACATTCTTCTCTCTCTCTCTCTTTTGCCCTCACTCCTTTTCCCTTTTCTACATGACTCCTCTCTCGCTCTCTTCCTTTCTATGTGAGCATTAGAGGCGACCTCTTCAAAATAATACAATATACATAAAATATCTATACGGAGAGAAAGCGAGGGAGAAAGCGAGAGAGAAAGCGAAAGAGAGAGAGAGACAAGGCTTTTGCTCTTCCCCCGCTCCTTTCTCTTCCTACCCAGCCCAATAATAATAACTATCGTCCTATCTACAGGGGCATACACACTACCACACTCTTTATCCTATACTTGGTCCCTATTACTAGAAAAAACACCTCGCTCGCACTTTCTCTCTGTCTTTCTCTCTCTCTCTTTCTCTCTCACAATTTCTCCCGCAGCCCCGTATAACAGTCATAGTTGGCAGTAGGAATAGCCCCGACGGTGTGAGAGCAGTTGGAAGTCTTCCTGAGCATGTACTTACCATACAACAAGGACTTGTGTCTTGCCTTTAACGCATGAAATGACTGGAAGAACGAGCAGTACCTTTTTTTTTTCGGGACCTGCTGAATACCATTCTTACTACAGTCACATTTATACACACACATATAATGTATGTTTATATGGGGCTCACATTCAACTTTTCCCTTTAATACTACACAATTTCTGGAGGGGTAAAAGAGTGCACATGGTACACGTTTATTCATTCTTTCCCTTCGTATTGGAAAAGGCGTGGGATGGGGGGAAGAGGGAGTGCGAGGGACAGAGTGGTAGAAAAGGGAAGGGAGAAAGCCGAGGAAATAGAGCGAGAGAGAGAAAAAGAGAGAGAGAGAGGGAGACAGAGAGAGAGAGAGGAAAGCTCCGGGTCGAGCTCCTATTTCTCCGGTCTCCATAGTGGAGTCATGTGCATTTATAAACCTTGATGTATATGATATTTTTCCGTGTATTTGGAATGGGAAAAAAATACACAGTCCCCGCGTACCTTCCGTCTTTTTCTTGGGGAGAGAGAGAGAGAGAGAGAGAGAGAGAGAGAGAGAGTGACTGGAGACACCTTTCAAGTCTTTTTTTATTTGTTAGCTCATTCTTCCCATCATCCCACACTCCATTTTATTCCTGGGTGGAGGAGTCCTCACTAATAATACTGGGAGTAATCCCTGGTTACGTGTAATGAGGATAGACACTTTTCTTATCGGAATAGTAGGGATATGGGAGAGGGAGAGAGGGAGAAAGAGAGAGAGAGAGAACACGAGTCATGAGTCATCTGAAAAAATAGAAATAATAATAATAGTAATAATAATGTAAGAACAGTGTATGGGATAATAACAATGCCTAATCCGCACGTCCGTCCACTTCTCATTCGCTGACTTGGCCTTTCTGTCTCTCCCTTTGTCTCTCTTCCTCTTCTTTCCTCACCTTGCCTCTTAATTCTTTGCCCTTCGTCTCTTTCGATGTTTCTCAGCTTTATTTATTCTATTTTCTTCCTGTTTTCTCCATTTTTTCCACTTCCCTCTTCCTTCTTACTTTACTTTTAATTATTTTCTGTTTCTCTCCTTCTCTGTAATTTTTCTTCTTTATTCCTCTACCTTTTTCTCTTTCTCATTTATCTCCTTAATTCTTCCCTTTTTCTCTAATTTCTCCCTCTTATTGCTTTAATTTTTTCTCTTTCTTATTTTTATCCCTAACTCTACTCCTTATTTCCTTATTCCTCATGTCTCCTTAATTTTTTCCGCTTTGTCTCGTATTATTTTACCTTTTTCTCTTGCTTTTCTCTCTAATTCTTCTCTCTTTCTCATATACTTCTACCTTTTTCTCTCTAAATCTCCCTTTCTGCCATTCTTCTCCTTGTCTGTAATTTTTCTCGGTTTCTCTGTTATTATTCTACCTTTTTCTTTCTAAATCTCCCTTTCTGCCAATCTTCTCCTTGTCTGTAATTTTTCTCGGTTTCTCTCTTATCATTCTACCTTTTTCTCTGTCTTGTTTCTCTAATTCGTCTCTTTCTCTCTGATTCTTCTACATTTTCCTCTTTCTTATTTTTCTCTCTAATTCTTCTCTTTCTCCATAATTTGCCTCTCTTTCTTTTCGATTTTTGCCTTTCTTATTTTTCTCTCTAATTCTTCTCTTTCTCCATAATTTGTCTCTCTTTCTTCTCCATTTTTGCCTTTCTTATTTTTCTCTCTAATTCTTCTCTTTCTCCATAATTTGTCTCTCTCATTTTTCTCTTTCTTCATAATTTGTCTCTGTAATTCTTCTCTTTCTCCATAATTTTTGCCTCTCTTTCTTCTCGATTTGCTTTCTTTCTTATTTTTCTCTCTTTCGTCTCGGTTTTTGCCTTTCTTATTTTTCTCTCTTTCTTGTTTTTCTCTCTTTCTTCTCGATTTTTGCCTTTCTTATTTTTCTCTCTAATTTTTCTCTTTCTCCATAATTTGTCTTTCTTTCTTCTCGATGTTTGCCTTTTTTATCTTTGTACTGTAACACCTTTACTATCTCCCTGTTTCCATCTCTGTTCTTAATTTTTTTTTCTCGATTTCCCTGTCGTTTTCTCTCTACGTGTGTCTTTATCTACTTGTCTTACTCTCTCGTTATTTTCTTTCTCTCTCTTCCGATCCAAGTATATTTTATCCTAAATCTTCCCACCTCTCTCCCTCTATCCTTGTTATTGTATTTCCAACCCCAGAATCACCTCCAAAAAAAAAACAAATCATAATGATAGAAATAATAATAACAATACCACGAAAAATACACCAACCTCTGCATTTCTGTCGCTTAATGAAATAGTACATCAGCAAAACAAGAAACAAAATAGAAAAAAATAATAATAAAAAGTTTTCCCCCTTTCTGTCTCATATATACTAGTAATGGTCTTTACCAGGAAAAGCAACCTATAACTTACGCATGATGGGAGAAGAATTGGGAGGGAGAGAAAGAAAGGAGCGAGGAAATGCTACATGAAAATTCTTTTACAGAGGAAATCTCAAGCAGCGCCAGTACATTGTAACCGTTTGGAACAAGTGTGTGATTTATTTTCCCACACAAATACATACATATATACACACATGTATACATATAACATATAATTACATATGTATATGCACGTGTACTTTTCTCTTCCAAGAATAACGTACATAAAGGGTACGAATAACTAAAGGGATTTTTTCGGGCTTAAACAAAGAGGGCTACAAATTGTAAAAAAAAAAGGAAAAAACTTGCTTGCCTATGCGAAAGTCCACCCAATTCCTTACGTTTTTGGATCATAAATCTGAGAGTAATTAAGGTACCGAAAAAGTGTCGGAACTAAACCTTGTTTTCTATAACTACTTCCAATCCTTTCCAGGCAAATTCCTCCCGTTTCTGTGGGGACTAAAAAGAGCATTTCTGGGGGGGGGGGGAAATCCCCACATCCCAAATCACCTCCACATTTGGCTTTAAATCCAGCATTCCAGAAAGACATTTCTATAGTAATTATATCCAAATCAATATTTATTATGTATTTCGCAAAATTATTTTCTTTTGGAAGATGTTTGTTAATAATTAATAACACAACGGAGTGTGGACAAGTGGAAACTATCTCCACTTTGCCTTCCAACAAATCACAAAATGATTGTCCCTTTTCAATTAAATGGTGGGCAGTTTATAATTTTAAAGACAGACGGGCAGGATATTTCCTTTGATTTTTACTGCTTGCAAGTGCGAATTAAAGCCAGGTACAAAATAGACGAAAAAACCAATGATAGGGATACATACAAGGCGAGACATGTACACATTTCTGACAGCTCCTATATGTACACACATACATAATGTATCCATACCCGCCCACTGCCCGTGAACTCCCAAAAAGTCTCCAGTGAACCTCCAATTTTATATGCATACCTCTTGCCACGAATTTCACTTGTAATAAATACAATGTATCTACAATGTATGTACATACAATAAATAAAATAAATAATACAATAAATGCGGGAATTGTCCATGAAATCGCAAAAACCGGCGAATGTCCACACTTATCCCAGTTCCGGCTTATAGCCTTCATACGTATGTATGTATGTACTATAGGATTATAGAATGTCTGTCAGTATACATACATATGTACGTATTTCCTGACTAAATAACAGTTTTCAAAATTCTCCTGTCTTTCCGTCCGACTAGAATTTTTTTTTAATTAAAGGGTTGTACTTTCCTTGGCAATTCGCACAAAAACGAATATCCCCGTCAACACCAACACAAATTGTGTATTGTGTGTTTTTAATTTGCAAAAGGGGGGGGGATTTGTGCGGCTATTGCATTCGGCCAAGAAGTGTATTTAACCGTCCAAAAAGGACGTCTTTTTTGTCCTTTTCCCCTGTACAGCCCACTGCGTGTGTGTAGTGTATGGACATGTACACATTGTCAATATATCCACAGTTGGCTTTTAATGTTCCATTTTATAACACTTTCTCTCTCTCTCTCTCTCTCTCTCTCTCTCTCTCTCTCGCTCTCTCTCCCTCTCTATCTCTCTTGTTCTCTCTCTCTTGCTCTCTCTCTCTCTCTCTCTCTCTCGCTCTTGCTCTCTCTCTCTCGCTCTTGCTCTCTCTCTCTCGCTCTTGCTCTCTCTCTCTCGCTCTTGCTCTCTCGTCTTCGCTCTCTCCCTCACTCCGTCCCTCACTCGTGCGCTTATTACTGCGACTACATTAATAGAAGCTGCATTTGCAAAGTACTACTACAAGTCCATAATTACATGGTTAGCATTTTATGAGTCTTCCATCCCTCTGTCCCTCTCTCTCTCTCTCTCTCCCTACCCCATTTTTTTCACTGCCATTGAACACTTTATAATTATATGTGCAGGCTGTAGGCAAAACTGGACGTGTAAAAACTCTAATAATTTCAGAGCAAGAGAGTCGAGAGAGAGAGACTGTGGTGTCTTTTCCATGGGCAAAAAAAAGGGGTAGAGCGGGTGCCAAATTCCCATAAATGTGTCCATATAAAACCATACATACATTTCCCTTCCAACTCTACACATACTTATAGCAATCTATAAATGCAAGTAGTATAGGTAATATACAAAAAGTGAAGAAAAAACTAAGGTCCATGATATCCCCCTAATACCTGCCGCATTTCCTTCATTTGACTATAGATATCCTCCGCCATTATGAACATATGTATATGTACATCAAATGAACGTGGGTTTTCTGCTTGTCCATGCAAAGCCTGGGTATTGTATCATGCCCCTGCAATTCCTGTAACTCCCGACTACATATTAAGTCTCATTAACCCTATGCGTGTGGACGTTTTTATATGTTAAAAAAAAAGCGTTACATTAAATCCATTTGAAGAAGAGAGAGAGAGAGAAAAAACTTGTCCTTTTTCCCTGCTCGCTCCCTGGCAAAAGGGAAAAAAAACATAACCTAGGGTCCTAATCGTAATAATAATAAGTTGTAAAAGGAAGCAGAATTATAAATGGGAGGAGAGGATCGTATGGTTATGACTGTTGGACAAGCGAGGAGGAGGGGAGAGAGGGAGAAAGAGATGTGGGAGAGAAACAGCAGAGACGAAAAAAGGACAGGGAAAGAGACAAGCAGAAAGATAGATGGCAATTAAAGCCGAAACATTGAAAAGAGGTAAATTAAACATGGGGAACGAAGAAGAGAAAGAGAGGCGACAAGGGGTAAAAAAATGAAGGCGAGAGAATCAGAAAGGGATAGAAGGAAAGAGGAGGAAAATGAAGGCGAGAGAGAGACAAAGAGAAAAAGAAAAAAATGAAGGCAAAAGAGAGAAATAGAGAGAGACTAGGAAAGAGGACGTAAAAAATGAAGGCGAGGGAGAGAGAGGGAGAAGAAAACAGGAAGAAAAAATGAAGCCGCGAGACAGAGCGAGAAAGAGAGACGAGAGACAGAGAGAGAAGGAGAAGGAAAGAGGAAGAAAAAATGAAGGCGACACAGAGAGAGAGAGAGAGAGAAAGAGAGAGACAGACAGAGAAAAGGAAAGAGGAAGAAAAAACTGAGAGAGAGAGAGAGAGAGAAGGAAAGAGGAAGAAAAAATGAAGGCGACACAGAGAGAGAGAGAGAGAGAAAGAGAGAGACAGACAGAGAAAA
>JAQGBT010004603.1:0-16152 GCA_034698585.1 Disparrhopalites patrizii
AGAGAGAGAGACAGATGATCACATACACACACAACACAAACGTGAACCTGTAGTCCCTATAATCGAAAAGTGAGCCTCCTATACTATAATATTTGGCTTATATACTCACATATGTGTATTCAAAGTCATTATACAGGGTGAGAGAGATGTGCGCGCTTTTCTTCGACCTCAAAGAGCCATATTATGCGCACAACAATTATACATACATAAGTACACACATATGTAATGTACTCTCCTCAACCCTTTCAGCCCCACGCAGTGCACAAAAGTGCATACCCTCCATTAAGAACACATGCATTATTTCTCTCTCTCTCTCTCTCTCTTTCTGTTTCGTCTCTTCTATTCTCTCCTTCTGCCGGTCTTGTCTCCATTTTCCCTCTCTGTCTCTTTCTCTCTTCTCTCCTTCTTTCTCTCTCTCTCTCTCTGTCACTTTCTCCTGCTCTTTCCTTCTCTCTCGCCTCTCTTTGTCTCCTCGCTTTTTCTTCTCCCGTTCATCTCTCTTGCTTTCTCCGCTTTCTTCTCCGACTTTGTGGTTTCCCTTTCCTTCTCTCGCTTTACATTTCTGTAGCCTTTTTTCCTCTCTATTCGCCCTGTCCATTCCCTCGCTGCTCTTCTTTCTATCCTTTCCCCTTTTTCATAATCAATTTCCTCCGCTTCTTTCTCTCTCTTTTATAATCTCTTTTCTCCCTCTTTCATAATCTCTGTTCTCTGCTGCTTTCTCCTCCTCTCTTTTTCTCAATTTCTTCTTTTGTTTCTCTCCTTTTCCTTTTCCCGGTCTCGCAATCTCTCTCTGTCTCTCTCTAGGTTTCCTCTGTTTCTGTTTCATAGTCTCCGGTTGCTGGGCCTCTCTTTCTCCTCTCTCTGTAACCTTTCGCCCTTTCCCATTTCATACATACGGGTAAGATTCTCTCCGCCCTTCGTACTGCATGGTGATGTACGTGCTACGTCAGTCTAGAGTGCCCAGATGCCAGATGATTTGTGCATTTCCCTCCTCCCATACATTGGCCCTATAATGAATACACATGGTACATACGTAGTATATACAAGTCTGTCTTTTATACACCCCAAAAAGGGCCATACGTACAGAGCGTGCAACAAAATTTGCCCGGGAGGGAAAAAGCTGATTTTTACAGATTTTGTACTCCAAAAAAAAAAAAAACGGACGCTGAACCCTTGATAATCTACAATATATTCAAATATGTACAGGAATAAAACCGGTCATACTACCAGAACGGCATCCTTATTATTATAATGATTTTGTCAAGGGGAGATAATACAGGGTTCTTGATTTGGCTGGAATTTGTCCTAAATATTGGCATTCTGTGTTATGGTCATAATGTCCAGTAAATTGTTTATGTCCCCTTTCCAGGCCATATTTGCCAATGGTTTCTCCGATATAATGGGGGAGATTATCCTCAATAATTAGCCTAGCTCAACAATGTATGTACCTTTTTGAAGATGGCTCAGTCTGAAGTACAAAACAAGAAATACTCTCTCCCGTCTACAGATATGTAAGTCAAATCTCCAGGTCAAGTACAAATCCCAGTTCTTTTCCTAACAAATGACTCTGGCTGGAAAATATCCTCCTGAAAGAGAGATTCCTCCTTGTCCCCAATAAATACTCCCAAAGTATCCAAACATCCATTAGTGTCCAGCCACCTCTTCTCAATGTCAGAAGAAAGAAAAGCGTCCTTGTCCTTTGTTCTTCTTCTTCTTGTCCAGACAAACCCCAGAACACAGGATGTTATTTGAAACGTGGATTTCCACACCAAAGACTCCCAGCGTAGTTCCTGTTGTATCTTGGACCATCCCCAAAAGGATATTATCGTATACAGTTACCAATAGTAACTCATCACTTTCCCCATCCGTCCCCGAACATCTGGGCAAGGCTGAAAAATAATACAACGATTATTTTTTTTCACCTCATGTTACTTACCCTTACCTGGCACACATTTTGTAAATCGTAGTTAAAAACCTTCCATCTCCAGCTTAAAAGTCCTACCCCTTAAAAAATACGTATTTATAAGGACATTTATTTTTCATTTGTTTTTCTCTACCATAACGTTTCTCTGTTATTCCTTTTTTTTTCCAGCCTTTATTATGCCAGTGCATTTCTCCCATCCAACCTTTCCGTCCTTCCTGACTCCATTCCTCTATGCGTGTGTGTTGAGAGAAAGAAAAAAAAATTAGTATAGCACTAGTCGATTTCTATAAGGTTTCAGCTGGGTCTCCTTCATATCCTGTGAAGCCCATATGGCCCATTTGATATTTGTTCACACACAAACCTGCACAAAGGTATACCTTTAAAGAGCCAAAAGACCAAAGAGCGTTTTTAAAGAGCCAGTGAATACGTAAATGTATATATATAAGGGCTTTCCTATCTTAATACACAGCAGGATATAAGAAAGACGAGCGGAGCTATAAACAACAAGCATTTTCAATCATTACCAAACAATTGAATTTCATTTTTTTTGTTGTTGAATGAGCAATTAAATTTCACATTGCATCCCGCATTTCAACTTCCAATCAATTAGCTTAGCAACCACCAGCAATTTAAAGGATTTATGTTTCCCGGAATCTGCCTTAATTTCTTAATTATATCCCTTAATTTTTGTACTAGTCCCACAGAAAAGGTCATATCCAGGCCAATTACAGTCAGTTTCAGACGGGATCTCTTTCACTAGAACCGCAATAAAATTCGGGGAAGGTCCCCCATTTCCTTTTTCAATTGGAATCTGACTCACGATGGTGAATTGGGGATTTAGATCTGATTTTTTTTTTCTGTCACTGGCAAAAAAAGACTGCCATAAGCTACGATGGCAAATTGGGATTGGAGCTCAATTTTTGACTGGGGATGGGGATAGATACGGGAACAAAGGATACCAATTCAAGAAGCCCACAGCTCAGGCCCTTTATCCAGGTATTGTTTCTGTGAGTTCATAAAAGCAAGAATGAAGATAGAGGGGCTTGAGTTGGTTTTTTTTTGGGGTAAAAATCCCTTGTTATAGAGGTAATTTTTTTTTTTTTTTTTTTGGAAGTCTCCATATCTTATGGGGTGGATGACGTGGGAAATTAACTGTAAGGTCGGGGATGGTAATTAGTTATAGTTAGAAATAGATAATTATTGGAGTTTTAATAATTTGCGTGTTTTTGTTGGAAATGTGTGCGTTTTAGCTGCGCCAACCTGTATTGGGAGTGTGCATTGGGCTTTATGGATGGCAATGTTATATACGTATAAGGCCCAAAGGGGGGGAAAAAGACCCCATTAGAACTGGCCGTGGATCGAATCCTCTGTCGTTCTCTCTCTCTCTCTCTGTATTTCTCTCTGAGTATAAACGCAAAGGCTGTAGCCTAGCTGAAGATCAGTAAACAGTTAGCAACGAAAATGTGAGGACGAAAGACGAGAGAGAGAGACGCCTTGAACAAAATTACAAAAGTGTATAATTTTTAAAATCTTAAGCCTTTTTTTGTAGTTATTTTTATTGTAGTTTTTAAATAAAGTTTTTTTATTATTTTTTCTTTTTTAAGTTTCTCCCCACTTTTTTTTTCTTTCGATAAAGTGTTCCATATAAGTATCTGCGCAAATGTTTTGTGGGAATCTAGTGCACTGAAAATATATTTTCCTACGAAAAAAAATAGAAAAAATCCAAAGGAAAGAAGGAAAAATCCTTCCATGAATTGACGACAATTCAGAACTATTACACTGTACTCATGTTGATATAACAAAAGGTGTAAATTTTTTTGGGGGTGGTGTGGTTCTTCTTGGAGGGGGAGAAGGGTGGGTTCATCAAAGTTTGTTCTTTGATTTGTTCCTGTTTTTTTTTTTCGTTGTTGTTGCTTTGGGGTCACGGAACCGTGATTTCCCAAGATGAGTGAGTCCATCGGTGATTACGAGTACAACTCAAAGGATTTGATAGGCCATGGAGCCTTTGCAATGGTCTTCAAAGGGAAGAACAAGAAGACGGGTCAATGTGTGGCCATCAAGTCGATCACGAAGAAGAATTTAGCCAAGTCTCAAGCGCTACTCACCAAAGAAATTGCCATTTTAAAGGAACTCACAGCTCTCCATCATGAGAATGTGGTGGCTCTTTTTGAGTGTCGGGAGACTCCGAATCATGTCTTCCTGGTCATGGAATATTGTAATGGAGGGGATTTGGCGGATTACCTGGCAGGGAAAGGGACACTGAGTGAGGACACGATCCGACTCTTCCTCCGACAATTAGCGGGAGCGATGCAGGCTCTACACTCCAAAGGCGTTGTTCACCGAGATCTCAAACCTCAGAATATTTTATTGACTTACCACAAGGCGAATCCATCCCCACATGAAATCTCATTAAAGATTGCGGATTTCGGATTTGCTCGATTCTTACAGGATGGGGTCATGGCGGCGACCCTCTGTGGGTCTCCCATGTACATGGCTCCGGAAGTGATTATGTCGCTGACTTATGATGCAAAGGCTGATTTGTGGTCCTTGGGAACGATCGTGTACCAGTGCTTGACGGGGAAGGCACCCTTCAGTGCTCAGACACCACAACAACTCAAGAATTTCTATGAAAAGAATCTAGTTCTCCATCCCAAGATCCCTCCTGGCACATCTCAGGAATTGTCAGATCTGCTGTTCCGACTTCTCAAGAGGAACCCGAAGGAACGGTTGGATTTTGGGGCCTTCTTCTCTCATCCATTCTTGGCCACAGCTCCGGTTCCTGTTCCCAAGGGTCAGGGCAATAGGACGACCTCATCCACGGAGGAGGAGAAGCCCATGTCATCTCCGGAGACGGCTGGCTTCGTCATTGTGCCTCCAATTCCAAAATCCAAACCTATTCCTGTTCCATCGGGCAAGAGTGAGCCCAATTCCTTGCGGAATTCACCGTCATCCAATAAATCCTCGGAATCGAACAGCAACAGTAATAGCAAGGAGAACAAAACTTCACCGGATACTTCCGCTGCACAACCTAAAAATAAGTCAAGTACATGGTCTCCAGATGTTTCTTCTTTGTCTCCGCCGAGGGTTCAGTTCACACCCACTCAGAGTACGTTGTCTCCAGCCACATCTCCACCTCACTTTCCCTTGGTCCAGTATTGTCCCGGAAATGCCCATGGATTTGCTTCTGGGTCCATTGCGTGCAAGAATTCATCTCCCCGAAGAGCCAGTTTGGAGTCAGCTCCTTTGTTATTTGCTGCATCCCCACCGCCTGATCATTTCATCTTTAACTTTGAACCACCTCAGCTGACCGAGGAAACTTTGTTGGAGAAGGATCACAATCAGACCCTCGCTAAACTCAATTTTGTGTTGGCTTTGGTGGATTGTATTTTAGAATTGGCAAAATCCAAGGGAACGCCTCTGACCAAGATTCAGGAGGCCAACAACCCGCGGTTAGTTCAGTTTTTTCTGAATCAGTATACGAAATTACAGTACTAATACTGTCTGCTTAAGTGTAATTATGTGTTTGCTTGCAAAGGATTGCTCATTCTCACAACGAGTAACTCTCCGTTAATCTAAATAGCTTGTTAAATTTTTGTTTATACTTTCATGATTTAATTTAGCTTTGCGTGACTACATTGTGAATGAATTTTTCTTTTTCAGAATCAAAAATTCTTTTATTTACAGGATTGAGGAGAATAACAGCAAAATTGGGAGAGTCATAGGTGCTGGTAAATCCGAGCAGTTGGTGTTGTACGTCCGATCGCTTCATCTCCTTTCCTCCGCTCTACGACTGGCAAAAACTGACTTAGAAGAAGGGCGTCTTCGACCTTCGGCAGCTGTCAAGCATGTTAGTTTATTTCTTTCGTTTCCTTGTATAATCTTTTTTCGGGACTAGGTTTTTTTCTATTACTGAAGATCAGGGTAGCTGAAACTACCCAAGAAATCTCTTGTACCGTGTTGCTAAAGTTTAACACATGACTATTTCATTTTTATGCAGGTGGTAGCACAACTGAATGATCGTTTCAAGTCAAGTTTCACAGCCACGAAGAAACTTCATTCGAATTCTCAAAACTTGCTAATTCAGCAGCAACACTTGAACGCCGATCGAATACTCTACTCTCATGCGATCGATATGGTAATTAGTTTTTTTTTACTCTTCTGGTAACACGAAGTCTCTTGTGTGCCAGCATAGCGCTCCTGTCCTTATGGAGAATGAAAAATCTCTAAATATAGTTAAAACAGGAAGCTTCAAAATGAATTAATGTTTGTATTAATTTAATTCCCCTTATAGTGTCAGACAGCTGCTTTGGATGAGCTATTTGATAACCCCGCGGAGTGCTGTAAACGCTACCAGACAGCGCAGATACTTCTTCACAGTTTATACCAGCAAGTTGGGTCTGAACATGAGAAACAACTTTTACATAAATGTAAGTTTCATTCGTACTAATTTCGGGTAGCTGATGTGCTTAGAATACCGACTAATACAAGTGGAATATTTTTACTCAGATTATATCGATTAGCGTTATTCATTGTTTTTCTCTTTTTTTAATACAGACAAGGAAGCGGTGGAAAAGCGTTTGTTTGTGCTTCAACAACAAGGATTTGTGACTGCTTCGTTTGACGACAACTTCAGTGAGAATTAAATTATTGTGTTGCAATCAAGAGACAAAAAATCGTTGTTGCAGGATGGAATCGAATGTACATAATGCATCATAAGTCATCGTCTCAAACTAAAAAAAAATGTAGTCCACGTAAGTATTTATTATTAACATTATATTACTATTGTAAATTTGTTTATATTGTTTGTTTTACAATAGTAACTGGAAGAGTTTAAACGGGACTGCAAACTCTTTCACGAAGTTACTGTTTTTTGTTACTCCAAACCGCAACCTCTCATGAGAACGAACCTTATTATAATATAATATTATTTCTTTATATGCTATCCAACATTGTTGTTTTTTACGCATTATCGACGCAACAAAACGGTGTTTTTTAAATGAAGAGTGTGGTATTTATTTAAACCTTGATTTTTATACTTTCTACTTCTGTTTTTGTTTTTTTGTTTCGGTGTCACTCGCAGTGTAAACAGGAAACGTACGAAATAATATTAGTAATATTGCAAATATATACAATATAATATGTACATAGATTGTTGGATGGCAAATAATAATGTACATGTAGCACCTAGGACGGATTGCTATTATTTTCTCCACTCACATGATATTCAATGTACCTATATAATGAAAATGAAGAATATACAAGTACGCTGTGTAAAAATATATTATATGTAAATAATAATATGATACACAAAATGGGTTTAAACGTAGCTGGTCGATGAATTTACCATGGCGTAAGTGTAATAGATAAGTATTAATTGACTATTTTGCTAGTGAGGGTTTGGTTACTCGTGGTATGCTATATAAAATGTATGAGGAATACACAAACAAATATTGTTATACTTATTACACACCATATACCTTTTATTATTATATTTACATATTATTTCTGTAGCATTGACCCTATCCGATGCTCTGTATTTCCTATTTAAATATACATGTTGTGGTTTTTTTTGTAGTATTTTTTAATTGTGACGTACTTTCAGCTTTGATGTGATGATTTTTTGCATTTTATTGTGATATTGATTACATGAAAACACATGATCCTTATATATTATTTATACTACTCTCCGTCTCAGGGTAGTAATGTAAAAAGTTGTAAAACTTACGTTTATATAAATTATAAATGGTGAAAAACCAAGTACTCTTAAGGTATTTTGGAATTGAGTTGAAGCATAATTTAAGAAAAGAACGTTTGTTCGTGAGGGAATTACAAATCTCTTACTTCTCAAGTCATCATCGCGATCATCACATGTCCTCATGATTGTGAGTTCGTGCCTGTGGAAACATTTCGTTAAAAGTTTACCTTATTATCATTATTTCTAAAGATATATCGTTACTAAAATAGTATTGTTGTATAATAAGCGCAGTGGTCTCCGACAGTACACAAAACAAAAAAACAAAATAAATGAAACACGTACTATAAATATGAAAATACACACATTTATGATGATCCAACGCTGCATCTCACTATAAGTTCAAATAATATTGAATTTATTAGAAAAACTAATAAGTGCTGTTATTAAGGTATTTACTATTTACTGTTATAGCTAATAGACTATAAATAGTATTTTAATCCAATAAGGGGGAGAGGCCTTCATTTTTTCGCAATCTATATAATATATATTGCTCACGGTGTTGTCTGAATTTTTGGAAGGGAAAACAAACAGTACTTGACTAGCAATCGCACTTGTAGTGAGTGTACTGAACTTGTACAAAAGTAATAATGAATAACTACTAACTTTTACAAATTTTTGGCTTAAATTTACTGAAAAGCTACCTAAAATTATAAATAATACTTAAAAACGGCCAATACAAGCTATAAAAGTACCAGTTCCTTTTATTTTGGATGGCTTTGTTTTCGCTTTTTGGAAAATAAATGCTCTGTAAAGACTCATTCATGGCGTTTTTTGATTGTAACTTGTAACCACAAACATATTACAAATTTGATGGTGAGACACGGGTTTCATTTTGCATTTGATTGAAATCCATTCATCAAGAATCATATCATATGTATTAAGATGCAGTATAGATAAATTAATTGTAAAAATATGTCGCTAGTCGCAGTCGTTTTACAGAAACTCTGGACGAAACAGAAACCATGTAATTATACTTAAATGCTTACTCATTTAATGAAAACACATTGTGTTCCACGTCATCTCTCTCAATTCTCCCGGGAATGGGGAATCATAATATGATTACAACAACAAGATTAAACGCTTCAATTAATCTTGTAGTATATATTTCCGTGTTTGAGCAATCATGATCATGGTGTAGTAAGCACAGTTAATTAAAGTTACCTGTATAGTATAGGTAGGTTCTACTTCAGTTTCACCTTCTACTGTTCCAGAAACAAACAAGTAGGCGGCCAATTGATGCATAAACTTGCACAAAATATAAAAATTGACACGAAAAAGAGTTAGAATTAATAGTAAAAATGAACATGTGTCAAATAAATAAATTACAGACCAGGGCTACTCTCTACAATAAATTTTCATAAGTATAATATTTTTAATGGAAAATTAATTTTTGAAGTGTCTTACACATCCCCAAAATATTACATGACATGTACATACATGGATTTTTTTTTCAAGGGAAATATTATTTTCTGTATGCGAACAGTTTACAGTTTCGCATTTACAGTTTTATATGGGTTTGAATTTCCAATTTTTATTTTTATTTTTGTCGCTTTGCCTCTTTACCCTTTGAAGTGAAACTGTGTCTCCGGAATTTATTTTGAGGCAAAGTTCAAGTTGAAATTCACAAATTAATTCGTGCGGAAAAGATCACTTTTGTTGCATGAACATCTATCGCCAACGGCCATCATGTATGCCATCATGTACCTATTGTCAAATTAAAATGATGACAATTATTTTTAATTTTTATAAAACAGTTTTTTTGTTCCACTCAGTAGTGATAATATGGGGATTCACATTTCTGGCTTCCCTAGATGCATCGTGATTTCCATCATTGATAAAGTATAAAAATACTCCAGTTAGCAGCGGATCCTGGTCCAGGCGCAATTAAGATGTTTTGTACAGATATAAAATAAATTCTTCCAGCTGGGAAAGTATTCATATGTATAATCTTTTTGTTTTTTTTGACCCTCTAATAAATTGGTGGCTAGTTTTTCTACGTTTTCATCCATGCGCGTATGCATTACTCGTAGCTGGTAACAACACATGTAGAACGACCTTGAAGGTGATGATGCTGTGTACATTAGCGTTTCATTAGTGTTTTTATGTGCGTTATTAGAGTGCTGACGTTACATTGGATTTTTATTATTATGTGCGCAGCAGTGACAAAGTCACAACTTTCAGCGGATGTGGATGATTACCATTTACCATTCACCTAGTTTTCCCATTTTGTGTAGAGGGTCTCAATTTGGATTTGACCCCATCCACTCATGTCAAGCTCAAACATGTATAGCCATCGTAAAAATTAGGCAAAAATAAATTCTCATTGTTTCAGAATGTTTCA
Organism: Disparrhopalites patrizii; assembly: GCA_034698585.1. Classification (NCBI taxonomy): domain Eukaryota; kingdom Metazoa; phylum Arthropoda; class Collembola; order Symphypleona; family Sminthuridae; genus Disparrhopalites; species Disparrhopalites patrizii. Next base: position 10,021 of record JAQGBT010004603.1, read on the forward strand.
TATCGATCAAACATGTTTTTCAGGCTCAACATTGGATTTCTGTTAAACTAAATTAATATTTTTTATGTTGCCTGCGCAGGCAAGAAACAAATTTGGACACATTTCTGCATCAAATTTGGCGGTAAAAAAAATCCTGTAGAAATGTACCCCAATGATTTTTCCCCAATTTGGCGAATTTTCGTCGGATCGCAAGGTATTTTCTTTCTTATAGGTTCACATTCTGCGTCGGAAGACATTTCTGTATAATTTTTGTGGTTATTACATGCTTGAGTTACAGGGGGAGTTAAAATCCAAATTGCCACCCCATACATACCCTGGTTGTTGCAACTTTTTTTTGTCTAAACATCAAATATGTATACACTTCCAACCTCCAAGGCTTATCTGATTTGTCACCGAATCCACCAGTATAATGTACGATGATAATTCCTACGGATATAAAATTGAACTTACGCAATAATGAGAGATGTAAAGTTGATGCATATCTACATTCATTTATAAAACTTCTTTACTATAATAGAGCATTGTATGGTAAAGTGTATAATAAGCCCTATTGTGGTCTCGCTTCAGATGTTTCCAGCTGATAAAATGGCTTTATCAAATGCACCTCTTTTGCCTTAATTGCTCTCTTCCGTACTTTTCACATGGTGGAAGTTACCAACGTTAGAAGGGGAACAATGGGACATGCCAGTAATTGCATACATGTAATTACGCACGTACGTCGACTCCTGTACGATGCATTTTATGCTTGACAGAATCATGAAATAGTGGATACCCTGTACATGGAAATGAAATTTCTAGCGAATTAAATGCCTTTTATATACTGTACGGTCCAAGTAGCGTTCAAAAGCTTTTATGAGTTTGCAAACATCACATGGATTACACAAAATTATAATAACATGATTTATGAATAAGTATAAAGGAGTACGATGTAGAATTACTAATTAGAAAATATCCTTCGAAGTCAAAAAAAAAACTTATTCTTGTAAGTAGATCCACACAACAGTTAATACAGAAATAAATTGAAACGAGGCCTTACGGTCAAAATTTAAACCAAAAAATTATCTTGCACATAAACTCGAGGTTCTTTTCTGAACTGAAATAAATACAGTTTCTCGACTTCACAACGAGTGAAACTAACCGCCATCGTTAGTTTGCATGACTAAATTAGCGATTCAGTTTATGTCCTATCCTCCTATTTAGTCTATCTTCTTCTTCATCAGAAGTGCAGTTTACGGCGCTCACCACACCTCCTCCTCCTCGAACGGAGGTAGCACGCATCAGCTCTTGATCCGGACCCGGTCGATTTTCATACAGAAACGAGTTTAAAGTTTCTTCATAAATTCGAGCTTCGGGAAACTCAACCTGTTTTATATAGACACAGGTATATAGTTGCCGGAAATGATGCAGCAAGTGAGCGTAAAAATATGTTCATACATATATTTCATGCAATACTTCCCACTCCCTTCAGCCTTACCTTCGTGTGTTTCCTGTCAGTAGCGTAAACAATTGAAGTACAGCAGACCTCAGCAAATTTTTTTCCATTGCCATAGAATCTCCAACAGCATATCTCTGAAGGTCCTATAGCATCCTTGATGAAATGTATCCTTCCATTAAAGCGAAGAGCAAGACGGTCAAACATTTCCAAATTTTTTAACAAGTTCTCGTCTGAAGTGCTGAAAAACGTATTATTTTTCGAATATAATTCTAATACTCCCTTACTATGTCAAATACAGATCCCAGCGTGACAATATGGTATTCTTAATACCTGGTGTACGAATACTTATTGTTGTGCCGATTGATTAGCAGTTCTACAACTGGCTTTGTTGCACCGGCAATGAAGAGTTTTCTTTCTTCTTCGGATGTTATAAAAGGAACTTGACAAATCGTATTCAATCCCATTTTTCTGGTCTCCATTGTTTTCTCGCAGTGACTAACAAGTCCGGCAATACAATAAAACTTTGCTTCCGCTAGTATCTCCTCCACCTCTTGACTATTCGGAAGCGATACATTTCCATCCCTTAAGTAATTAAGTATCGTGCCGAAATGTTTCCCACATCTGTCTATAAGTATCCAGCCTGTATAATAAAAATAACGGTTACATATTTATTTTGATTCGTCGTCAAATTTGTCAGGTAAGTTAGTAGCTACACAAAAATACATTAAAAATCAGATCGGACCTTCTGAATCGGTGAGAACTTCCATACGACCAGAAAACATTGCATGAAGCATTGTGTCTTGCATTTTCGTGAGAGTTCCAATGGTGGTGTAATACAAGGACCCACCAACGTTTAACTTCACATACTGTGAAGGATTACCCTTGATTACGGTCCTTTGATCACCCGACATTGTGATCTGCAAAATAAAAAAAAAACAATGTGAGACTTACACAAAGCTAAAAGATCAAGCCGAGTTATTATATTCATCATAATTTTAGAGAAACCAAAAATGTCTAATGTCATATGTTGTATTTAACATGGACCCTGATCACGCTGACAGATTTTCGAGGCATTTCAGAGCATCATTTTCTTAAGAGTAAATAATAAATATTTAAATATTCTACGATCTGAATCTGAAACCTCATTGACAATTGAGGCGAGGCAATTTGACACCCAAATAGCTTTCGTTTCAGCCACAATCCTGTCAATTACGACTTACGACGTCAGAAATGGTTTCAAACAAGCTTTAATAGAACACTGTGTCGCATTGACCTCCGAATACGACTATGACATCAGATTCAGATTTATCTAAGTAGATACTCGTGAGAAAACATGTTGTTTAAGAAAACAGCTCGTGTAATTCTAAAAAGCGGGTAGATAAAGAAACTACATTATAAATTATAATACTACATATACAAAGAGCTAAAACAACTACTAGAATTGACAGTTCAGCTGCCCATAAGCAGAAGCTCACAGGTTATATCATTTAAAGTAGGTAACTGCTTAGCGTCTAAAAGTCTAAACGTTACACTCGATCATATCTTCGCTAAAGGCCATAGCAACGGACGGATGTCCTGTTCTATGACAAATGCATTTGCTCAACAGATATAAATCCCGTCTTCTCCACGTTCTTTTTGGACATTTTGAAGTACTTGCACGTTAAGCTTCCGATAAAAATAATTTCATGGCACAAAAAAATGTACACAAACGTAAATGCAAAAAGAAGATGGAAAACTTACCTCCCGAACTGAAGTGATAAGCGCCAGGCTTCAGACTTTTTTGGTCAAGTGAGTGCAAAATGCGTCAAATAAAAGGGAAATATTTGGAAAACGTATCCAAGTTCCCTTGTAATGTGTTCTAAATATAAAACTTGTGAGGAATGATGTCACCCCGCTGACAAGATTAGAGAAGAAGGAACTCTTTCCAACGAAGTTTTTTTTTAAACTACCCAACGCACAAGGAGATTATCATGATGGAAGAGCAAATTATATTTATTAAACAGATCCAAAAAAAAACTTACATAAATATACCTACATATATGTATATAATACTAAAATATGATATTTTGTTACCCAAAGAGGATTTTTTAGAATCAAAATCTAGATAGTGCTGATATATTTAAACCGCATCACAACAAGTTGATTGACTCTATCATATATTCTTGCTTGACCCACAAAAGGTCACCTCATGTGCCTTGTACTTCCCTGTATAATTAAAGACAAATATTCATCTATATAGCGAACACCTTTTTTCAGACTGTTATTTTTCTATTCGATGGGGGTGGGGTGAGAGGCACTTTCAAGAGAACACTTTTAGGTTTTTGAAAATGTTTAAATCTGCCTAGTTGAACAGAAATTTGTTAGCTCATGTCGACCCAGCTTCTCCCCTGTCTCCACCCGTAAAATACGAAAAAACGGAAAATACAATTAATATTATATGTTTTTTTTGCAATTTTATGAAAACACTGCCACCTTCAACAAGTGTAAATGTGAATCAACTAAAAAAATACTTTTTCCCATTTACTACCCCGTTGAGGTTTATTTTTGGGATGATTCACTCCCCTTTCTTGGGAAAAAATGACGGTTTCAGATCCGAGATATATTTATTATGGATATACGTAAATTGTAGGTGTATATTATTATTTCCAAACAAAAATATTCTACGCATCCCGATTTTTCTATTTTTAAATTGTGTATAAAAAATGGTTGTACTTATATTCGAAAAAAAAAACTTTCACAAAAAACTTCCCTACTTCTACTTCGTCTGTTCCTGCTCTGTACCCCGTTCAGTCCATCGTCGAAATGGATTTTTTTTTTTTTACTTTTACTTTTTAAACATTCCCTCGTTCCAACCCTTTCATATGTGGATTTCGCGCTAAATTTAAAAATAATTCTCTTAGAAAAATAAACACCGGTCTCCCGTGTTTTCTTCTTTAAATTCTGCGAATGCAACAAGGTGTCCATTTTAAAGAGTTGTCAAATCACAATTGGCATTTTTTATCGGCAATTTAATTGCAATCGGTAATTAGCAATAAATCAGTGAAACTGTTGCCTTTTAGTTATTTGTCTCTGTAACGCTTTCTATATAAATCAGTAAAGTGTAATTTCTAAATTTTGTACCTCAGTTTATTATATTGTGATTTCAGAGCCTTACACTTACACCTTGTTCTGAATTACATCAGAAATTGTGAAATATTCGAATGGGACTTTATGTTGAATTCCCAAGTGTTTACCTTGTACTTTGTACCACGTTTAAAAAAAAGCTTGTGGCTGGTTTTTCATCGGCAGGAAATACGAAGCGTAAACTATTTGTAAAAACGTAGACATTAGACATTCCAAAGATTTCATGCTACATACATTTGCTTTTTTTAAACTATACTATACAACTACAGATGTAACATTCACTGATTGATATTTGGAATTAACTAGCACAGTTCTTCGCAAAAATATTTGTCTAAAATTGATTTACAAAAGACAGTGGTTGTATATCAGCAACAATGTTTTGTAGTCGGGTGGTAACAAGTACGACCTTTAGATCTGTAGGTTTTTCCCTGAAACATTGTTTGGACTTTATGCCTAATAAACCGTGCCATATGACATTGTAAGTTCATTTTTTGCCTTTGTTGAAAAATATTATAGTCATTGAAATAAAAGGTAGCTGCTGGTTAAACAAGGTTTTGATCCATCCAGTGCTACCAAACCTGGCACGCCGAAAATCTACACGAGAACAGGTGATGGAGGAACATCAGCTTTATTTACGGGGGAAAGGAGAGCCAAAAATGACTTGATTTTTGAAGCTTTAGGAACTACGGATGAATTATCGTCATTTATTGCGGTGGCAAGAGAGTTTGCTATTGACGCTAACCACTCCTATGCTGAAAGACTGAGACGAGTTCAATGTATTTTACAGGTAAAAAAAAAGCTAGAATGTAGTTAAGCTTAATTGATAACGAGATTCGATTGGTGGACCAAATAAGGGAAACACTTGGTTTCAAAGCCGAATGAATTTAGAGTTGTAAAAAGTTTGTCACGTTTAAGAATAATTCCAAGTGTCATGCTGTAAGCTGCAACAAACGTTTTTGTGTTTGAGGTTTGATTGACTAAAGCAATCATGATTATAATTTCTTGAAGGATGTTGCGTCAACAATTGCTACTCCTTCCACATCCGCTCGTGATGCACACACAAGGAGAACTTACTTCACGGAAAGACACGCTGTTGAGCTGGAGGAATGGATTGACGAATACTCCAGGGAATTGCCACCATTAGAAAGATTTATTTTACCGGTACTCAATGCTTTCGATTTACCTTATTATGTGAACATATAAATATTTATACTTACAAATTGAGTATATTCGTACAAATTATAGGTGATAGTGACATGAGCTAATCATGACATGAGTAGTAAGTATTTAACGGATTGTGTGTTTTGTCTAGGCCATTTTTACGGTTTTAATTACCATTACCATTAACTTCGGCAATTTGTTCCTATTTGTATCTTGTGACATTTTACAGGGTGGCGGCAAAGCCAGTGCGGCGTTACATGCTGCCAGGACCGTATGTCGAAGGGCAGAGCGTTGTGTTACACCGCTGGTTAGACGTGGTGAAACTGATAAACAAGCTCTTATTTATCTTAATAGGTACTTTTAATCTTTCTCTTGCTGGGTGTGTGTAGTAGTATGTTTTTAAAAAGGAGATA
>JAQGBT010004604.1:0-16144 GCA_034698585.1 Disparrhopalites patrizii
TGGACGCACTGGGAGCACATAATGTTTTAAATTACTTTGCTGATCACCCCCATTTATACTATTTCTTCCGATAAATTAAATATTTGAATTACCCCTAAAATAAAGATACTTACTGTTTGTATATATAAATGCATATACATGTTCAGTTTGTAAAGCTTTGGGGATATAGTGGAGACGGCAAAGTGCTGGAGATACATTTTGGGACTATGCATCGAGAAGAATCTAATTTGTGGCTGCTTTCTTTCCGATCTCGTGCTATTTTATGTTTGACAATGATTCAAATAAAAAATGGAATTTCTTTAGTTAGTTATCATCTTATTAATCAATTGGCTACGCTGTAGTCTTCAGTGTGTGTAGTATCTATCTATACCTAGCGTGTTACTTTCTCAGCAAAACGTCTTTACAATAACCCAAGCAGAAAACTCCTGAGTTCAAACCAATTGCTAAGGTCGATACAAATGTGTGGAGGTGTAGACAATGCTCTTCAGGAAGTTGCGGAGGAGCATCCCGAGGTGTTAGATGTGTAATGAATGACGTCGATCGAGTGTGTGTAGTGTACACATAATGAAATATCTGCTCTGAGTTGCCTTCAGCTTTCATGTATCATAAATTTTTTCACATAGCGTGGTGAAATCTCATCCAACTGTAGCCACAAGGGAGTACTGTTGTTTGTTCATTTTCGCACAAATCGTTTTTACGTCAAGTAGGTTAATGATACTTATTACATACTTGCAAGTAATGTGCGAGCGTTATCAACGGAGTAACGGTAGCTGTCTGAACTGAGAGAAGTTCAGGACCTTTAACGTATTCCAAGTATTGTTAATGCCATGCTGGTTCCCCCATGAAATAACCATTGTATACCGTTTGCTGGGGTGAGGTGCGAACGTTGTGAAAGTTCGGTTTCTTAGGATTGTCTCGGAACGTACTTGAATGAATAATGCAATTATTGTCACATTCATTTTCGCAATGCTTGTTTACTATTTCAGGAGGATGTTTCGGTGCCACAAGAAAACGAACTATTGTTGGGAACTGGATTTGGGCGTGGTGGATGGTCACTGATGTGCAAAGGTTGTCGTTGGAGGTAAAACATTTTCTATATTGTAAGTAGTACGTTCATGTATTTGCATATTAACATGCATGGCTTATTAATGTCCGTAATTATATGTGTCAGTAAATATCCTTAAAAACAATCAAGTTTTGGGGCTTCTCTCCGTTTGGGTTTGGGGTTATGTTTTTGGATGTCCGTTTCCAGAAATGTCGTTAAAAAGTGAAAGATTTTCTAACGCTCTTTGTAAGCATATTACTGTAGTCGGTGAATTTTGATTACTGCTAACTACTACACAAATGTAAATATCCCAAATCTAATACTAGCAGCAGTATTATCTCTTTTTTTGCTAGTAGAAATGAGTTTTAGTGTTCCATCATAGAGAAATTGTGTTTTGATAAAAAAATCTAAGCAGTTCATTTTTTCTTGCATAGAATTCAAAACTACAAAAATGTGACCTTTTTTCAGGTAATGACAGTAATTCCAAAATGCGAGCATGTAGAAACTGCCCATGGTGTGCCTTTGACTGTTACCGGGGTTGCACAAATCAAAATAATGCGCGCCGATGACTTACTTCGTACTGCAGCGGAGCAGTTTCTTGGTGTGCCTATCAACCAGCTAAAATCAACAGTGAATCAGACACTGGAGGGGCATCTGAGGGCTATACTAGGTAAATGATTTATTTTCTGGCTGTTGTTCAGTTATATTTTCATTTCATATTTTTGCATATTTGTTTTCATCCCCTGGACTTACTGCTTGGTACCACTACCTGTGCCCTTGGTTCGCTTGTCACTAAAGTCAGGAATCAAGATAACAAGAAAAACCAGGCTGTTTCTTGAGGCATTTAAATTCATTGCAATTTTTATTGTTACTTTTTCCTAATGGCTATTTTACTAAATAACTCAACATTCTGTATGTACAACATCAACGATACATTACAGCCGGTAAACAACAAGAAGGAAATAATATAATATATTAAATGTTAGATCTACAGTGAAGCACAGAGAGTTGTATTCACACGTTAATGTTGTCAGCCTTCCCTGGAACTATTTTCAAAAGAGTGGGTGACAACATTAACAACGCACACGAAGGTCAGAGTTAAACAAGATAAGGGAGCGTATAAGAGTGCGCAGCGTATGATTTTTTTAGTCAGAAAAATATTTTTAAGACGATAGTAAATAGTTAAATAGTAACCAAAATATTGTTGGTACAAGTAACATTCTATATAAATATTGTTTGGCATTTGGCAAATGTTCCTTCAATTTACATTGCGTATAAATTACATATTATAGTGGTCATTTCCTGTTTTCTCCTGGTTAGTAATGGTACTTCGTTTTCACGGAACACGTATTTTCACTGAAAAAGTCTGGACTTCTTCAGCTTCAGTTTTCACATAACTTGCATTTTCAGGCACGATTAATGATCCCATAGTCTTCTTTAATTATATCAGCAGCCTTTTCACCTATCATGATGCAAGGAGCATTAGTATTTCCGCTGACGATGGAAGGCATTATGGAGGCGTCAGCGACTCTCAGACTGTGAACTCCGTATACTTGAAGTCTGGGATTTACTACAGCTTCAGGATCTGTAGGTGGACCCATTTTACATGTTCCCACTGGGTGATAGATTGTAGAGGTATAATGCCTTACACAGCATTCCCAGTAAGCGTCAGTCCATGGTCCAAAATGCACGCATTGGGGAAAAGGTACAGGATGAAGTTTGGCTCCAAATCGTTGCATGGCATATGTTTGAGAATGTGCTAAGCCTAATTTGATACCTTCAACTAAACGAGCAACGTCTAGCGGATCACTTAGGTAGTTTGGATAAATGTAGGGAGGAAGAAATGGATGATTGCCACGTAGACGTAGGAAACCTTTGCTCTTTGGTCGTAGTAGGACAGGTAGAGCAGAGTAAGTTTCTTTGTAGCTGAGTTCCTGATAGACTGTCCTCCAAAGAAATTCGCTGACACCTGAGAAGTAAATGTAAATACATTTTCACTTACTCACACTTTGCACTGTAGATACAAATATTTGAAGCAATGTGCTGTTACGACAACTAGATCCTGGAAGTTATCCCTTGCACCGTATTACAAGCTTACCTAAACAGTGTTTGAGTATTTCCCCTCCGTCACTAGCAACACTGGCAGGAATGAAATGAAATTGCATATCTGGCCAGTCTATGGAGGCATTCGAGTATTTTGTATGGACGAAGGCAAGCGTTTCCACACCTCCTAAAACAGTCATAGGACCACTACCCTCGAAGTAAAAACGCCATACAGCCTCGACATTTTCGTAGCGACTTTGTACCAAAGTTACTGGCCTATCGACGGTAAATACTAAACCTCCGAATCCTATATGATCTTGCAGATTGTTTCCTACCGGCAGGTCCTGCATTGATCCAAACATAATATGGGTGAAGTGAACACGGAAAGCATTTTTGTTGGAGCAAAGAAGTTCACGAATACATTTTGCAATAAGTAGGAAAATATTCGTGGCATTTTGCAGAGCTAATGGTAAGAAAAAAAAACAGTAATGTAATTCAAATATGTTATACATCCTCTTTTCCTTACCTGAATGACTGGAATTCCCACTTCCGTCAGATGCTGTGACGGACCGATCCCAGAATGCATGAGGAGGTACGGCGACATAACCCCGCCAGCTGAGATAATAATCTCTTTATTTGCTCGAACTAACCGTGGTCGGCCATTGTGGTAAACGGTGACACCCCAAGCTCTTCGAGTGACAGGATCAATATGAATTTTAGTGACTTGGGCATGTATGGCAATTTCAAGGTTAGGTCGAAGTCGGACCGGACGTAGGAAAGCTCGGGAAGAACTGCAACGGGCGCCTCGTCTAATAGTTCCTTGTGCAATCATGAACCCTGTTTGAAATTCTCCATTGATGTCTCGATTATCGTACCCCATTTCCATGCCTCCGTGAACAAATGCAGAGGCTAAAGGTGTTCGCCATGGCGCTTCTTGTACTGTAAGATACCCCCCAACTGAATGCCAATCAGTTCCTGCGAGGTAGGGGTTGCGGTTATCCTCAGATTTCTGTAGAAAAAATCAACCTACAACATGCAAACGTTTCGCAGAGATGAGAAATTTCCTTCAATAAAATTGCTTTCACCTTAAAATAGTAGAGAGTTTCTTCAGAATTCCATCCCGGATTGCCCATGGCTTCCCACTCGTCGTAGTCATGTTTATTACCCCGAACATAGAGCATGTAATTAAGTACGGAGGATCCCCCAAGAACTTTCCCCCTCGGCCAGTTCGATCTATGAAGGCATTCCAAGTGGGTAAATGTTAGGGGCGGTGGGGATAAAAGTAGAATATAACTCACGATATTGGGTAATTGAAATGCTGTAGTCGTACCTCCCTCCACTCAGTCCAAGACAGGCTGTTGGCATGGGCTCGGTTTTGAACTGCCAGTCCACTCTCGTTAATTGGAGATAGGCGGCCAAAGCTGGAGCATTTGAGACTGCATCTGGTTCATCACCACCGGCTTCAAGCACGAGTACACGCCAGTTAGGAATTTCACTTAGTCGACTAGCAATGACGGCGCCTGGAACAACGTTGTTGATGATTTTTTTACTAGTGAAATTGACCCAAAATTTATCCACGATTCAGTACCAGACACTTCCACAAATGAAATGGATAATATTGCCCCTGCTCTATGTTTGTTTTCGGGCAAAGGAAGTGAATCGCACGGCAGGATTTGATTTTTTCGTGGAAAGATCCGATCTTTTTTTAAATCAGTGTTTTAAAAAAATTAAATAAAGTATAAAAAAAAGAATATACCTGAACTTCCTGCTCCAATCACAATAAAATCGTAAGCTAAGTCTATTTGGTTAACAGGAATAGGACGCCCTTCTGGATCTTTCAAGTCATAGTAGTGATACCCGAAGAACGCCAAGGGTATAGGAAGGAGCCAAAGGGCAAAGACGGCTAGGCCCATTGGATAAATTTTAACGGATTCTTATAAGTGTACATTAGAAGTAGTTGGTAATTAAAATATAATATATATATACTTTTTTATATTTTATATTTTTTATGTGCTATTAAATCACGGAAACACAGTCGGAATATTTCTTGCGATATTTTTTGGCTGTAATAACTAATAACTCTCGTTTGATGAATCAAATACATATTCGGGCAGAAAATTCTGCCACTCTCTTCCATTTTTTCCGTTATCACACAAATTTGAATGATACTGATATAAGTTGACACATTGCCTTTCTTTTATACACGGAAAAATTACCAGAACCTTTGGCTCGCTTGACGCAAATGAATGAAGGTGTATAGTATGTGGCCACGATGTTAACTGACAGAAGTCTGCCACACTAATACTATGGTCATGGTCTTTTTGCTCTCTTGTCGCCTCAGCGTGAATAACGAAAGAAACAATCACTACTACTAGAATGTCATTCTTCAGCGTTACTTATGTGTTCTACTTTTTCTGCTCGTCAACAAGATTCCTTTTGTTTTTTCTCCTGTGATTTTCTGTGTTCATGTGCAATAAAAACAATGGCTTTTCCCCTAATAATTCCAATGAAGAGACGCTGGTTCCTTGATGCACATGAGAAAAGAGCAGAAACTGAACTGAATTCTGGTTTTGCGTACTCACTGTTGTACTCACACATGTTTGTGTGTGTACAGGTATACGTGGATGCCCAGTATTATTTTACTGCAAAACCTTGAATATTTGGCCAAACTCATGTAAGTGTGCAGAGGATACGCTCTTTTAATTCTTTTACTCTCTTTTACCCCCCTTCAGCCACTTCCACTACTTTTTAAGCGGTTGAATAGTGTACGAGAACGAAGGAGAACAACAAGTATAATTACTTGTGTGAATCCACTTGCGGGTGTTACCATTGATCTTGATTACGTATGTATGTACGCGTACATCAGATGTTATTATTGTTACCAGAGTAGACAGGAAAGCCGTCTTTTTTATGACTTTTTTACCCACAATATCACATAATAAACCAAAATACGATCTAAGCAAAGGGTCTAGTAAAACCATACTTTGTATGAAACTTTTCCGTAAACTCTTGTTGGGTAACTCCCTAATACGTATACTAGTATTGATTGTGCATCATCACCCTTTTCGCCCTTTAGTTAGACGCCGTTATTGTCCTCCAGGGATTACCAATTTTAATGATTACATCTAATTATTTCTAAGATTATTATTAACCCACTCATTTTTTGTGAATAATACAGTCCGACGGCGTTTTTGGATTTTTCCTGCATTCACTCACGTAGAAAGAAGCATGTGGCGTTTTGATGAGTTTTGGATGCTGTAGCCAGAATGCGATGCTGATGCTCGCACACAAAAAGGGATGTTTGAACTGATGACCCGAAAATTTGAGAGAAAAACGGTGTTAAGAGTTTCCCCCATTTTCGTAGGTGTACGTGCTTTTCTTGCACTACAGAAACCTCAGAAAAATGCACGAGAGTGACCGGAATTCTCTGAGTGCTGGTCACGCTCTTAAGATCATCGGTATGTGGAAAGAGCGGAAGCATCACGAGAAGCATGTGAGAAAGCGCCAACTATCTTCAAATTATCATCATGCGGAACCCTTGCCCTTTCCAGCATACATTTGTATTTTCCACACCTGTAGGATGATTATTGGGATGGGAGAGGGTCAAAACGTCCTCTGAGTTGATCACGCTTATTTTTAACTATGATTTATTATGTGTACGATACAATAAGAGTTGATGTCAATTTAGGTAAAGCCTCTTAGCTTTAACGAACAAGTGAGCATTGCAGGTTTAATAATGGGATCTCGCCAAAATCTGTCATTTCATCAGCAAACTTACCGTTTCACTAATAGAATGTACAAAACATTTTGCGGGAGAAAATTTGTCGACACGCACAAAAACGTAGAGTAAATCTTGAATTCATGTGTTACGGAATTACCCTAACTAGACGCCGTGCACATTAAAAGGTAAATCCACCATGCGTGAATTGGCTTAAAATCGCCATCATCGGTCTTTGGCTCCCCTACAAGCCCGTCTTTATCCGTGGTGTTGATCTTGAGGATGATGTAATTGTCAAAATGAATAAGTTTCCACTTTTTTGTAAACCTGTCCTCGACAAATGCGTGCATGGTCTAGTCATCCGCCAAACGTTTTTATCGTATGTGTTGGCCTTTCACTTAAAAAGCTTCTTACGGTTATTTTTTGTTTGTTTTACTCTCCCGCAAGTACAGTAAATAGGAAATGTACAAGCTGGGCATATGTATATGTTGTGCATATATTTTTATCTATACCTTTTACGTTTGTATGATTTAATGTTAGTACAATGAGGTAACCTTGTGAATAGTTTGGAAATTGCTCCTGATATGCATTTTCAAATATCGGTAATATTATAAAAACCAATAATATTTTTAACTATACGTGTACGTACATTCATTGATGTCCACTGTAGATGTGCAAACACATACGTATTCATTTATTCATTTAGGTAAATCTTTGTCTATTCCCGTGTATGTATGAGTACCTCCACTATCAAATATGACAATAATAATGTATTTTTCCTGTTTCAATTTCAATTTGCATTTTTGAGGGCATTGGTCTTTAGTGTTCGGACCTCATTTCACATTCTGGGTTCAATCCGCATCATCACTGAACTTTTTGTCTGTACTACAACATATGGGAATGTATTCGGGAAGTAAAAAAGTACGTGCAGACGTGTAATACTCAGAACAGGTAATTCAAGTACAGGAGTGGAGTGAATAAGAGAAAAGAGAGAGAGAGAGAGAGAGAGAGAAAGAAAGAAAGAAATTTAACCTAAGTAATAGATTATGAACGCTTTTCCAAGCAGAGAGCTCTTGGCTGGCTAGTTGCGTTGCGGGAGCTGGGAGAATGTATAATGCATCTATAATGCTACGTCGTAGCCCAACTAGTATGAAAGAGAAAACAGACAGAAAACACCACCACATCAAATAACTCCGCATGACATTTTAATCTTCTAATCTTTTTCTTCGTAAAAGAAAAAAAAATGAAGAAGAATAGTTTTATCTGCGTGTGCGTTGCTTGTACAACACATCTGAAATGGTAGTATTTAGTAGGGGAAACTTGCTTTTGTATACATGCTGAAGTACACGAAATGAGATTTTTTCCTCATTCATAAAATTAAAAGAAAAAAGACGCCATTTTTACTCCTCTTTCGGTATCAGCCGTCTGCGCGACGTAAAGTAGGTAATAGTTGTTTTACTGCAATTTCTTCTGTTTTATGTACGACGATAATTCCCGTATTTTTTTCCAGAGGGGACGTTGTGGCTGAATACTGAATATCAGATGAATCACCAACACCGCGCCTATTTAGTGTTTTTACCCCTTTTTGTGTAAATGGCTGTGTAAAATTGACGCTCCTCGCAAAAAATAAATAATATAACAATATTGTCTTGCTGTACGGTAAAGAAACAGAATTGAGGAAGGCTTTCTTGCGTTTCTTCTCCACTTCATGAGACCAAAGTGGTAAAAGCACTTTTTAAAAAAAATGTTATGATGAACACAGAAATGAAGTTGTTGGTGCGTTGCACACTCTGCAATGTACAGGCAAGACACGAAAGTATAAGTTTTATAACAAATTGTTGTTGTTTTGGCGCATTTATAAAAATGTTATTCATTGCTCCTTGCGAAAAATGGCACTTACGATGCTTGACAACCGTCCCGGGTCAACAATTCTCATAGTGTATAGCTAAATAGCTATGCACTGGGTATGTTGTGCGTTGAAGTTGTTCTGTCTCTCCTTGACGTTTTATGAGCGCCTGTCCGGGCGTAGAAGTAAGCTAGAATTAAATGTTTTGAACATCTGTAGATGTATAGATTATAGATGTGTACGGACGGGAGTCTCATGTACAGAAACAAGCCGCATTCCGTTGTTTTAGTATTCAATTCCCCTGGCCGGCAATGTACTTGCTGTATCTGTCTCCAGGAACTAGAAAAAGGGTTACTCAGTTTAAATTGTGGTTCTGATGAATTTCATGTACGTTGGCGGCTTTGTAGCTGAATAATGTCTTAACTTTTTCCACGAGCTTGAAAAATCTTTTTATACTATGATGGCCTGAACAAAGACCAAGTCGCGGAA
The DNA here is from genome assembly GCA_034698585.1 of Disparrhopalites patrizii. Lineage (NCBI taxonomy): Eukaryota > Metazoa > Arthropoda > Collembola > Symphypleona > Sminthuridae > Disparrhopalites > Disparrhopalites patrizii. Next base: position 9,142 of record JAQGBT010004604.1, read on the forward strand.
ATGAGGCTGTCAAAACTGACATTGTGAGAAGTCAAGGCTTTCACCAAAAACCAAAATACCGAGGAAGTGCGGAAAACAACCATTTCCCTGGCACCAAGTTATTCTGGCTAAAGCATGGTTGCATGGTCATAGTGGTCAGAGAATGATTATGCCCTTCTGCAGCGTGATTAATATAGTCATGACATGATTCATAGCCACTACCTCGAGGAAAGGAATGTAAAGAACCGCGCTCGACCGCGTAGATCTCGTGTGGGTGTTACATACTGGTTGCGTTCGGGCCTGTTTAAAATTGCATGAGTTATTCTTAGTTTTTTACGGAAGCGCTTGATATACATATGCATGTGACAAAGTCATTATGCGCCATTATCATCTTCTTACTACCTATAAAACTATTTCGACTTTTTTCATTTTGGTGTCCACAAAAAATCGATATGAAAAAGTACTCGGAATTAAATTGCACTATATGAAAGCTATAGAGTCACACGAGCCGACCAGCCTAAGTCCACTCGAGCACAGGTAGTGCCAAAAACTGCGCCGTTAATAGCGCTTTGAGATATCGCAATCAATTTTGAGGTCAAATTTTTAGGTAGTTATAGTGATATTTGACCAGGGGTCAAAGCGGGGAATGTGGCTCTAATGTTAGATAGTCGTTTTGAAAAAACAACTTTCGAAAAATATGGAACATCACGAATGGTTCTCAATAATTTCTTTCTCTTTACAGGGACGCTGACAGTGGAGGAGGTATACAAAGACCGAGACCAATTTGCGGGATTAGTGAGAGAAGTAGCTGCTCCGGATGTCGGACGCATGGGGATTGAGATCCTTTCTTTCACCATCAAGGATGTGTTTGACGATGTAGATTATCTCAGCTCACTGGGAAGAGCCCAGACTGCGTTGGTTAGACGGGATGCTGACATTGGGGTTGCTCAAGCAAATCGTGATGCTGGCATTCGGGTTAGTTCCATATATACTGTTGATTTTACTGTCATCATTTTGTGAACAATGGAAAAACTTTTACAGAAGTTCAACCTGAACATGTACGATATTGGAAATGAACGTTTTTGGCTTACACACCAATATTGTTCACATGTTCTTAATCTTGTGACGCAGTGAGTGAAAGTCTTTCCGGCTAATGTATACTTGTATACCAATTGTTTCTGAAAAAGCAAAACTTTTCTATGTAACGGGGTAGGGAATGTTATGAATTATGAATCCTAATATTTCCCAGTATATAATAGGTAATATGAATTCTGTGACAACATGTTATGGAATGTTGTCACATTGATGTTCTGAAAAATTGTTTTGGGATGCTTTTGTTAATTTTTCAATTATACATAAAACTTACTATATTCATTTTCAGGAGTCTGAATGCGAGAAGTCAGCAATGGATGTCAAGTATTCAACAGATACAAAAGTTGAGGATTGTTACCGCTTATTCAAATTGCAGCAAGCTGCGTTTGACAAAGAAATCAATACTGCCAAAGCTGAATCAGCTCTCGCTTACGAGCTATCGGCTGCTAAAATCAATCAAAAACTAAAACAAGAGGAAATGAGTGGTGATGTAATTGAGAGGAGGAAATTGGCAGAGGTTGAAGAACAAGAAGTTCAGAGAAAAGAAAGGGAGCTTGTTGCTTCTGTGAAATTACCGGCTGAGGCCGAAGCCTTCCGTCTTCAAACACTAGGTAAGAATTAGCTAGCAATTCAATTATGTATGACAGCACAATAGCCAGTTCTGTAGAGAGTAAACTAAAATTCAGCATTATTGATGTAAAATACAGCTGAAGGAAAGAGGACAGAAACTCTGGAAGTTGCCCGCGCGGACGCCGAAAAAATCCGTAAACTAGGTCAGGCTGAAGCGGAAGCCATAGCCTTCATTGGCAAATCACAAGCTGAAGCTATGAAGCTCAAAGCTGGCGCTTTTTCAGGCTATGGTTCAGCAGGAGTAAGTTTTCTAAACACGTTTCTTTCCAGTTGGATTTTTGAAAAGTTTCTAATGGTTAATGTTGTCTGATATTATTTAATTACAGCTTACAGCTTTGATTACACAAAGTTTGCCACAAATTGCTGCAGAAGTGTCTGCTCCATTGGCCAAAGTTAATGAAATCGTTATTATAGGTGGAAACAAAGGTAATCTATACACGTGTTTCATCGAACAAATGTACATAATAATTACCATGTTTTATTGTTGTATTATATACATGAATTCAATTTTTACAGATAGTAACGGCCTGGTGGGAGAATTAGTAAAGGCGGTGGGGTCGTTGAATCCAGCAATGAAAACACTAACAGGCGTGGATTTGGCAGCCGCTATTGGTCATAAACTACAGTCAGGGAGCACCGAAAGCACTACATCTACATCTCATGGCCATAGTGCAACCCCAAAATCAGCCAGAAAATGATAGCAATAGAGTTCCTGCGAAAAGCCTGGTTATTTTCAGTTAACTATCCGTAAGCAAACAATGAGGTCAACTGTGTTGTAATTGAATCTCGATTCACAGCCTGAAACAATACTTTTAGCCAGGAACGGAAGAAGTAGCTTTTCTAAATGGAGATGAATGACTAATAGATCTGAGCCTAGATCGTGGTGTTTTTAAGTCGTGTTTCGAACGTTTATACAATAACGTTTGCTTTTATATAGAGGAAATAAGAGAATTCGATTACTTGTGTATTCGATGCAAGTGTAAGTCACTCTTTTTATTTTCAACTTTACGGAGTTCTACTGCCATATTGACAAGTGTTATCTATTTGTACTATGTATGTACTTCTATTGAAATAAGATTGTTTGCCATTTAGATAGGGGTGTAAATGCAATAAAAGTAGTTTCATCTGTTGTTGCATGTAAAAATTAGTCATGTTTATTACATTTTAAAGGGAAGGTTTTTGGTTTTATCAGCATTTTAATATTTGGTAGAGGTTTATGGCCACCTAGTTTGTTTGTGAACGTATGACAAGTTTGAATTGATAAAACTGGACTGTGCTTATATGTTTTACTTATATATGTATGTACTTACCTTACATATTACCAGGCATTCATTATCGATTCACTTCCTATGTACAGATGATTTATTGTCAAGATAATTTGTTCAATTGGAGTACAAACAAATTTTATTTTATTTTTATCTACACCAGACTGTGTGCCTACATATTATAGTGAAGAAAAAGTCAATGTGAGTCCAATAAGACAGATTTGTTATGTAATGGTAATAAATTATTACTAATAATATTACGAACGTGACACAAACGCTTGTTGCTTAATATGATGTTAGGATTCAAATTCAAGCTGGCAGAATATAAGGTAGAAACATGAACGTGTCTACAATATTTCTCCAAACAACGGAAGCCATAATTTATTTTGTATTCACTAAACAATAAAATTGGCTTACAGGTAGATATGAAATAGTTGTTAACTACTTTATAGGTGGATTTGGAGAACCGGCATGTTCAATCAGGAGATGTACTGAACAAAGAAAAACAGGCTTTCACTTGCAAAATTTGTGAGCGTTTGTGATTCTGTAAAATTTATTCTGTTACTATGAAAGAAGCGTCCGACGTTTTGTGATGATGAAAAAAATGTTCGTGTCATATACTATGCCATAAAATGGTCGTACAAATACTGGGAGCCAATATGTTTACATAAATTAATAAGCACGTGAATTACTTATACTTACGGCATGCATTGCTTGCGATGTGTATATGTATCCCAAAATATTGGAGGCAGTCATGATGTCAGGAAGTATTTACAGTCAATTAAGCATACGTTAATGTAAAATAAAATACAAAATGAATACATTAAGCATACTTACAAGAAGACATTGTCACATTAAGATAATATGAAAGCTTTGGAACCCAGAGGAGATGCTTAGTGCCACTGATTTTTAACTAGAAATAGAGAAAAATTGTACCCACTATATCGCCTGATAGCGTGTCGGATATTTAATATTTGAATGTTATGTATAGTGTTTTCGTTGCATGCTTATTTTTTCATCATATATGTAAACACAACATTCTTTAGTAAAAATATATGCATGTGTATATTGCATATATCCAGTCTAGCTTTCACACCATTTAAAATATTACATTATATATAAACTGAATTTGATGAATGATTCAAAATACTTACATACTGGAAATACGAATCTGGAATAGATTTTTAATATTATGCAGCATGAACATCGTTTTATGAGCGAGCTACATTAATCTGTATTGCTTCTTATTCCAAAAAATCGAACGAATTGGAGTACACCGATATGAAAGCTACTAATAATGTATGTAACCTTTTCAGCATATTATTCGTGTGCAGCTAATAGGTTAACAACATTTGTATGTTTAATTCTGAAGCCCTTCTTGCATGAATGATTTAAAAAAGTATTAATTTTTTGCAAAACCCTATGAGCTTGAGATAATAAATTATTGTTGTGCCAGTCGTATCTACCATAGATTGAAATACACACTCTTTGAGCGCAAAACCTCCTTGATAAAAGTTGTGCTTAAAGAAACAAAGTATTTGTTATTTGTTTACTACACGAAAGAAATGCAAACTGTAAACTACTGAATTTGTCCAAAACTTCCTTAATTCAAAGTATACTTCAAACATTTTACATCTTTGATACAAAGTTTGTATCGCTTTTGTAACAAAATCGAAGAAAATAATAATATTTAAAAATTTTAACAATACGTTTTGTAACGCTAGCTCTTGATACGGAAGTCACAAATATAATTTTTAACAAAAGAAAACGAACATTACGTGTAAGCCTTTCTGTTGTTTGCTATTGTAGCTTTTTAAGGCTTAGTACTCACGTATTTACAAGAACTACCTATGTATATTATTGGGTTACTAGTTACTACACTGTTGATCGAAACACGTAAGACTTTAATGCAGATATTGAGTGCAACGCGGAGTAGAAAGCAGAACATCTGCAATCAGTATCTTCAAATCAATACTAAAGCAGCAGTGTCAATTCAAATGTCATAAACGGAAAGAAAGTAAGCTAGTCTTATAAGTACTGTATCATTCTCTATTCTTGAATTTATTGCTACCAACAATATATCGGTATTAACTGATTCTATTCTGCAACTTTGTTAGTGAACTTCTTCATGTACACATAAAATCTAACATGGTTGGGTTACAATTGTCTGAATGTAATGCGCGTAGCTTTAATGAAAACAACCAATAATCAACATTACATCCGTTGAAGTACAAGCAATGTCAACATTCAACTGTCATTCTCATTTATAAAATAACGAACCTTTATTAAAATGTCAGAGTACGAAAGAACGGACTCTCAATATGTGGCCTATCTGTACGAAGTATAAATAAACGTTACAAAATGAAAACGAAACCATATTAGTGCGGGCATGTTGAACCCAATTTTTCAGAGTGAAGGATCGTTAAAATCGAACATTCAGATACGATGGTCCAGCATAAACAGCCTACCTGTGTAACGTCGAAGTGCAATCCTTGTAACTAAGAAACCAGGTGCTAATCTACAGTTCCCAGTTCCAACTGGTAGCATATTACCATATTAACACTAACAATACTACTGCATTACCAGTAATTACTACACAATTCATACATACATTAGAATTAAACCAGTAGTGACATGACATAGGGAAATGGCATGCTAATCAACTAATCACGCACTGACTTGTTCAGTCTTCTTCACCTATGAGGGCGTCAAACGCCTCAAATAGCGGCTGACAATTCTTCTCGTAGCATAAATTAAAAACCCAGTACATGGCGTACACACACATCACTGCCTCATAAAAACTTGGAACCTTAGTGATTTTGTGGCCTTCGCAGTAAACTACGATTTTTACGGTAGCAGTTCCTAAATCTCCTCTTACATTTATGGTTGGCGTAGCCTTTGAAAATGGCGGTCTCCCCTAAGTGCATAAAAACAATTCGACCATGTTCTTAGGATAACATTTGAACACACTAATGAACGATTAATGTAGCTATAATTTTTTCTGTAACATCCACTAACCTTTTCACGTTGGGAGTAAAGCTTGTCTCTCACCTTACCATTCATTTTCTTATACACGTAAGCCAGTATTTTTAAATCGCGAAGCAAGTCTAACAATTTGTGTAAAAAAAAAGTAAGATCAAGAAAAAACATTAACCTTTACCACAGTTCATTTTTTATTTTTACACTAACTAATGTATATTTACCTTGGTTATCTGGATGGTCTTTGTACTGCATTCTAGCACTCTGAATCAATGGGTCTGGCCAGATGTAATACTTTTTCTTCCCCATTTCATAATCACATTCTAGGTTTTGGGTCAATTTCCACGTGAGTTCATCAAAGCTCGCCATTTTGAACAGCTCGAAATCTCGTTGGAGCTGAAACAACGTCAAGTTCGTTAACTGACAGCTCTGAATATACACTACATTTCCGAAACTCGACACAATTTTTGATAACATGAAATAGTTACTATCATACTCCGAAAAACCGAGCGGATCCAGGGTCTGGTTTTTCTACTGCCGTAGAAAAACCAGGGTGATACCCCCTTTCGGCCGAAGGCCAGGGGGGTGTCCGTGCATTAGCGTATACCAGTTTTTCGGGGTATGGTTACTAGCTTCAGCAGTTTTATAGTTGACTTCACGAACGCAAAGTATGTGGATATTTTTAGCTGAATAAGTTCATACAATTTCTTCAGTCAAAATACTGCTCACCTTCGATTTTTTTTCACATTTTTATAGGTTGATGCCTCAAACCTGGACTCCAATTTGGCACGATTTGCCCCTTGCCTCAACTCACAAATTTTTGAAAAAGACCGAACGTGAGTACAATTAGGCTGAAGAAACCGTATCGGCTTACTCAGCTTGCCTTATTTAATGCACCATATCATTTCGCAAAAGACGGTATCAGCCACAGTCCTACCGGAAAAATTATTGCCAGCAAATGTAGACAAAATAAAGCCCTATAACCCTTTTTAAGTTCCTTCAAGTTTTCCAGACAGTCGTGAGGATCGCCCAACGTTTGCCGTGTCGAACAACCTCGT
>JAQGBT010004605.1:0-16140 GCA_034698585.1 Disparrhopalites patrizii
GCGAAGGGCTGAAAAATAAAGTTGTTATAGAGAAAAAGTTGCTATAAGGAGAGTTGTTATAGAGAGAGTCCACTGTAATTTAAAGCTATATTTATCTGTATATATGTATATATATGGATGTTGATATATCTTTGGATTTTTTTAAAAAACTGTCTTTAACTTGTTTTCCTCCCGGATTTTTTTATTTGCCTGCAGTCTGTTTATTTTTGTGTTTAAAATTCCTTTTGATCCCGCTTTTTTTCTTAAATTCTACTTCTATTTTGTATATATACAAATTATGAGAAAGTAAAGAGAAATTTGTAACGGGAAATTCCGTGTTTGCATTTTCAACATGAGTCTTGCTTTCTCTTTGAATGAATTTCCCGGCATTTTTAATTTGTTTGCTGTCTCTGGGCTTTACTTATTCATATTTGTTTTTCTGCCTTAGCCTAATTTGTCTAGCTTTCCTTTAATTTCCTTTCTGCTTCCTTTGCTGTCGTTTATTCCAATGTTTCAATAATTCCAAATATTCGTCTTTTGCCCAATATTTCTGTACTTGTTCCAATTCTGTCCGATTTTCCCTTCTTTTCGTATGTTGCCTTTTATTTCTTCGTTGATTCCTGATTTTTTGGATGTTCCTTATCTTTCTCGGATTTTTCCTAATTTGTCGCCTTTCTTCCTCTTTCGCTGTTTTCTCTAAATTCTGCTATTTTCTACTTCTTTTCTGATTTTTCTAAATGCTTTTCTGCGTGGATCGAGGATACTAATTGTCATATGCTTTCCCTTTCTTGGTCTCCAAACTTTTCATTATTTGCCCTATATTTTCTTAATTTAAAACTGCTTTCTCCTTTGCTTTTTCTTTTACTATCTCCTCAATCATAAATAAATAAAAATACATTAAATAAGAGAAAGTAAAAAGTAAAAACTTTTTCTTTATCCTGCATGCTTTCTTTTACATTCTTTTCCTAATGACGCAGATTCCTTAACCGTTTTCTTACTTTATTTCGACATAATTAACATTTTACACTTTCACCTATTTTCTCTGTTATTTCGCAACTTTCTCTTACATTCCTGTATTTGTTTGTAATTTTCATCTTCCAATTGCAGCGTTTTTTATCCCGCAAGGCCGCCCTGCTTATTAATTTTTGTTCTGATTTCACCTAATTTTTCCTCATTGCACGTAATAGTGTACTTTCCCCATACAGTCGACACACTCTATAAAGGTGTATATAACAAAAAGCACCTACAATTAACCGTTATAGAAAATGAGGAATAATACAAAATCGTTATAGAGAAAAATATTTAATGGCGAGGGATTCAAAATTAGAGACAAACCGGCAAAGAAATAAAAATATGCGAAAGGCGTGGCCTAAAACCGTTATAGAGAAGACGGCTAAATGGTGGGGGATTTAAAATTAAAGAAAACCCATCACAGTCGACTCTCTCTATAACAGCACCCTATCTGCTTCATAAAAAGTGCTCTTATAACGAACTCCTGGTATAGATAATTAGTTAAAAAATATTAATATTAATTAATTCAGATTATTTTCAGGCTCAACTTTAATAATTTTCCCAATTCTGACAATATTTACAAAATTGGGCGTAAATATTTATATTTTAGTGGGAAAAGAATAAAATTGTGCTGGTGTAGAGTTCCGCTGCTGTTATAGAGAAAACGTTAATGCTGAAGGGATACCTGACTCAGGCGCTAATGTTCTTATAGGGAGAAAGTGCTGTTATAGTGAGAGGAATGTGACCGAGGGAAGAAAATACCCTGCTGTTATAGAGTAACTACTGTTATAGTGAGTGCTCTTATAGAGAACGCACTTTGCAGTAAAGCTGTAGGGGGGGATTCAGCACTGGCTATAGAGTAAGTGATCTTATAGGGAGGGCCGGTATAGGGAGAGTCGACTGAATAGAGGGAGAAGTATGCAAAGGCGTGACCTATAATCGTTATAGGGAGCGATGCTGAACAGTGAGGGATTCACAACTTCTCCGTTATAGAGATAAAACTGTATTAGAGAAAACCGGTATAGCAAACGACATTTATTGGTCGGGAATTCAGAGCTTCGCCGGTACATATAACGAAAAAAGCGTTATAAAATAACCGTTATAGATGAAGATTTTAGCATTGAAATGGTCTAAGCGGGGTTTGTGAACACCGTTATAGTGCGAAAACCGTTACATGGAGGCCCGTTATAGGGAGAGTCAACTGTATTCTGGTTTACCATTTTTAATATTTCCCACTTTTTCTAAATTTGCTTTTATTCTGATGTTAATTTTCGTCGAATTGTTATTTATTTTCTTCGTTCTGACTTTTTCCCATGCCAACTCATTCATTTGCTGAACTTTCTCCTCTGCTTTCACCATTTTGCTTGTCACTTCTTTCTCCATTCACTACTATTTTTGGCATTTTTTCTCTGTCTTTACCATTTATATTTCAGCTTCCTTGGCTCTTCCACCCCTTTTATTTGTCCTCCGATTCGCCTGCTTTCTCTCCCTTGTTGCGTACAGTGGCGTCTCTTCATAACAGCACCCCTTATAACAGCATGTTCTCCATAACGGCATGAAATTCGCAGCACCTTGTACATCGAAACATAATAATTATGTTCTCTATAACAGCATTCCTTTTATAACAGCAAAATTTTGTGTTCCCTTGGATGCTGTTATAGAGAGACTCCACTATAATCTAAACTTTCTCTTTCCCCCTTGCTTTCCCCTTCCATGCCATCCCCAGTCCTTCCTCGTTGCCCTGGAGCTCCCCAATTACTCTTCCCAAATCCCTGCAGCCATCCAGTTGTAAGAGGAAATCCTTCGGGCTGTGGAATATCCCATAAATATGCATTACAGACCATGTATCTAAATAAGCTGGGCACAATTCTTCCCCTCCTCCTCCTCCGTCTACCTCAATCCCCTCCGATATCATTCTCTTTAATACAGTACAAGCAAATATATATTTTCCTACTAAATCCCACATATACTTATTATACAGCCCCCAGCAGGTAGCAAAATTTCGGAGGGCTAAAGTCCCCCAAAGTTTCATGGGCATGTATCTATGCAAATGGAGGGAGGAGTCAACGTGGGAGAAATTTTTGGGCATAAAAAATATTCCATTTAAAAGAGAAGAAATTGGGGCGGAGGAAAAAAAATTCGGGAAGAGGAGGCAGGGGAGGAATGCGTTAAATAAACAAGCTCAACAAATTATGAATATTTCATATGTACGTTTTTCCCGGAGATGCTCCCTTTTCCATGGATATGGAAGCTTTACTTTTTAATTGGAAACAGGAGACTCTCTCTCTCTCTCTCGCCCGTAATAAAGAGTAAGCAAAAGCCCGGGCAACAGTGGGTCTACCTTGGAGGAGGAAGAGAGGAGATAGAGAGATCTTACTAAAAAAGAGAAAAAATGGGAGAGGTAACAAAGAGAGATACGAAAATATTGCACTATATGCACTATACGAAAGCGAAAACCATTTTGGAAGAAAAGAGAGAAAGGTACAGATATATGCAGAGAAAAAAGGAGAAAGAGCGAGAGAAATCAGGAGTACAAATTAAACATCTAGAAAGAGTGGAATATGGAGGAAGGGATAGAAAATGAGCAAGGAAGAGAAACGGAGAGCGAAAAACAGTGGGAAGAGGAGCGAAAGACAGAACCAAGGTGAGAGAAAGAAAGAGAGGAGAGATCTAGAAACAAAAAGAGATGGAAAGAACATAAAAAAAGAGAAAGAAAAAAAGAGATGGAAAAAAAGGAGAGAATGGGAAAATGAGAGAGAAAAAAGAGAGAAGGAAAGATGACTAAAAAAGGAGAGAAAGAAAAAAAGGAGAGAGAAAGGAAAGTGGAACGGAGAGAGGAAGAAAAAAGGAGAGAAAAAAATTGGAAAAGAAGGCGAGAAAAGGAGAAAGAAAGAAAAAACGAGAGAAAGGAAAGTAGAAAGGAGAGCAAAAAAAGAGAAAGAAAAAGAAAAGGAGAATGAAAGAAAAAACGAGTGAAACGAAAGTAGAAAGGAGAACGAAAAAAAGAGAAAAGAAGACAGAAAGATAAATGGAGAGAGAAAGGAAAGTGGAAAGAAGAGCAAAAGAAATAGAAAAGGAGAAAAAGAAAGGGAGGAGAGAGAGGTAAAAAGGAAAGAGAAAGAAAGAAACCAGGAGAGAGAAAGGAAACTGAAAAAAAGATCAAAAAAAAGAGAAGAAAAGAGAGAAGGAAAAAGAAAACGAGAGAAAAAGAAAGAGAAAACGAGAGAAAAGAAAGAGAAAACCAGAGAGATAGAAAGAGAAAACCAGAGAGAAAGAAAGCAAAAACGAGAGAGAAAAGAAAGTGGAAAGTAGAGCGAAAGAGATAATAAGAAACACAAACAAAGAACAAGATGGAGAAAAAAGCATTTAATGAGAGAAACAAAATATGAGGAGAGACAGAAAATAGAAAAAAAAATTAGAGGGTAAAAGAGAAAAACATGAAGAGAGAAACTAGAAAAAGAACACGGAAGAGCGAGAGAGATAATAAAAAATGATCTCGAATGTATTCAAAGGCTCCTCTGGAGGAAGTCAAGAATTTTCTAATAGGATGCTGAGGCAAAATGGGAGAGACAGGAGAAATAGGCGTGTATGTGGAGAGAACAAATAAGAAAGAAAGACACAGAGAGCGAACGAGATGAACAGAAAGAGATAGAGCAAAAGAGAGAGAGAGCAAAAGAGAGAGAGCAAAAGAGAGAGAGTGCGAAATAAGAATTATTATCAGGCTCCTGGGAAGCAGGAGCACGTTCTTGTATTACAATAGAGGCAATGGGGAAATGAAACCTCATATGTCTGCTTTCTTTGCAAATAAAAAAAACTTTATATTTTCAGGGAAAAAAAGGAAACTTTCTTTTTATTTTCCATTGGAACCACGAGAGAGAAGAAATTTATACGAATTCCCATGTGTTGCTCTCTGGAAATGAAGGGTTAGGACGTGATATTTTTTTCTTTGCTAAAGAATAAAGCTATACAGTCCCACTCGTCCTGCATTTGACTACAAGCATCCTTGGTTTTATTTGGGTCTAGGTACTTCTGTATTTTTTTTATTTTGTTCTTCGTATTCTGAATTTATACAGGATTTATTTGCGTCTTTGTTTGTTCTTTGTGTGTTTTTGTCTGTATATATGACTTTGTTCTTCACGTAGTTTATTCCCTTGGATTTCTATTGATATTTTGTTTGGCTTTCTCGGATATAGAATTTAATACGCAATGGGCTTTGTAGGCTAATAGAATTTTCTGATAAAGAGCTTGCTCTATTGTATTCACATTTCTTTTGGACTTTCTTTCTCTCTTCTTTGTTTAGTTTTAATTACTTCGAACCAAGCACTTGTTTTTGCGCCTGTATTGCCAGGGACGATTCCGGCTTGTTTCCCTGCCTTTTTTGTTTTTTTTCGCCATTTTTCCGTTTTTGTTTTCATTTTTCCCTCTATGTGAAGTAAATTTTCATTTTTATCTTCTCCATAAGTTTGTATACATAATTATTTTAAATAAGTTTTGTTATTCTTCCGATTTTGCTTACTCAAATTTTCAGCTTTATCCTCACAGTTTTGATTTTGACTTTCTCCCACTTCCATTTTCTATTTTGACTTTATCCAACTTCCATTTTTTATTTCGACTTTCTCCGACTTCCATTTTTTTATTTTCACTTTCTCCAAATGTCATTTTTTATCTCGTTTTTTCCACTTTCGTTTTTATTTTTGTTTATTACACTTTCCTGTTTTTTATTTCTGCTTTCTGCTCTTTAATTTTTTATTTCTTTCTTCACTTTACTATTTTTAATTCTGCTTTCTCCACTTGTTTGTTTTTTGTTTCTGTTTTCTGAACTCTCCTGTTTTTTATTTCTGCTTTTTTCACATTTTTTTATTTCTGCGTTCTTTCTCAACTTTCCTTTATTTGTTTAGGCCTTTTTCGCTTTCCATTTTTTTTATTTCTGCTTTCCGCACATGGTTTGTTTGATTTTGCTTCTGATTTCCATATTTATGAGTATAAATTTTTGACTGTTTGTGCGTCTCAGAATTATTTCCTGTGATGTTTTCCCATCTGTCTACTCCTTTGTAAGTTTTTTCTAGTTCGATTTTTCCTTTTATGACAGCTGTTTCCTTGTCTTGTGTGAATTTTTTAAAAACGTTCTGTTCCACCCTTTGAAGTATGCCGTTTGTATTTGTCAACTTGTCATTCCCGCAGAATATTCCCCTTTTTCGAATAAAAGTATGGTGAAAGTATTTTACGTTCCATTTATCCTTTCTTCTCAACAAATTTCCTTCCTTTCTCTTTCCCGATTCATGTTCTCATTTCTTTTGTATCCCCAGCAATTTTCTTGGTATACGCTCTTTACAGATGTGACATTTCCCTCGACTTTCACCTTGCTATTTACAGTCTGTCCCCCCGTTTTTTATGACTCTGCCCATGCTGTCTTACCTTTGGCTTTGTCCCTCAATGTGAGGGACTTTTCCCTACATATGCGTGTGTATTCAGGGGAAAAGCGTCCAGAGGAAAGGACAAGGAGAGAAAGGGAAGGCTTTCGGGGAAGGGAAACAGGAAAGCAAAAGAAACGCACGCACACCTCACGAGTTCTTTCACTTGCACTTAAATTTATTTTCACGTGGCGTTTTGTTCCTTTCTTTTCAATGTTTTTCCCAACATCTACGGACTTACCTTCGATCGATGCTTCCAAGCCAGAGTTCTTGCGTCATTTTTGCAGTTTGTATTTCCAAATTCTAGCAGCTGGATATTTCAAAATTTTGAGGATTTGGCCATTGATTTAAATGAACTTTCTCCCGCCTTTTTTGAATTTTTTGTCTATTTTTTCTATCGCTTATTAAGGCTTTTCTCCCATATGATTTGCCTTTCTTCGTTTGGCATATAACGGGAGGGGAAAGTGCTCCAGAAATTCCTGGAAGAGGCCACAAGAGAAAGTTGATGAGTAAAAGTTGATAAGTGAAAGTGGATGGGTGAACGTTGACAAGAGAAAGTTGATGAGTGAAAGTTGATGAGAGAAATTTTCAAAAAGAATGTCGATTTTTTCAAAAAACTTAATTTTGAAGAAAGCAAATGTCGCCTGGGAAAAATCTCTAATGTGTGAAAGCGGTTTTGAACCAGAATTGTTAATGTCCAACGTGTTGATAAAAGCACAGAAAAATGTGGATTTAATTAAACTTTCACTGGAAAAATCCCCAACTTTCACCCGCGTGAAAGTGGGAAAATCCAAAAAAATTCCGCCTCCGTCGAATAAAGGTCTTTAATATTTCAGAATTATTAACTCTCCGTTTCTTCCAATCTATTGCAACAGCCCACAACAAAAGGGCAAACTTTCTCCTCTTGTCCCGATAAAAATTTTTGGCGGGAACTTGCCAAAACTTTCTCTAGACTTACGTATATTTTTTTTGCTGCGGAAAAAGTTGAATAAAGAAATTGTTACGGAGTCCCAAAAATCCTGGAACTTTTCACTTTTCCTTCGAATTCACGCGCTTTTCCCCCTCAAAAAGGAAAGTTTTCCAGGCGCTTATACACACTAAGAGTGGTGGATTTGCTAGAGAGAAAGTGAGCGACAAATCCTTCGTGGCGTTCCCTCCGAACTCTGCGACGAGACTAAAAGGCAAGAGCATAGAAGCGGGAGGGAAAGGAGCAAAAAGATAGAATAACTACAAGTTCAACACACACAACTTTCTTTTTTTTTCCCTGGCCCTTATGTTACATGTATCCCATTCTCTCTCTATCTCTCTCTTAGTTCTTTCCTTTTCGTTTTATCCATGTACAGGAGAGGGAAAAGAGCTTTCCTGGCCAAGTCTACTCTTTACTACGGAATTGAGACGGTGGAGGAGGAGACGGAGAGGCTAGGAGTTGCATGTATAAGAGAGTATCTGTTGATTCTATTAGAGATCGATGAAACCTCCTCCTGGCTTTCTCTTCCCACTTTTCTTCCATCTCTCCCTTTTCCCTCTCCTGTGCCATTCCCTTTTTAACCCGACCTCCTTCTGTGGTGATGGAAAAGAGAACATTTATACACACAACATTTTTTTTCTCGGAGGAGCAACAGCTTCCTAACAACAGGAGGAAAAACATGGTTTTGATGGGAGAAGGAATGTGCGGATGAAGGATAAATAAGATTGCCAGGAGAGGGAGAAGGATTAGAAGAGACAAAAAAAGCGAGGAAAAAGTAGAGAAAAATATGAACAGAGACAAGGAGGGAAAACAAGGGAAAAGGGGAAAGAAATATCAACGGAGAGAAAGGGGAAGAACAAAAAAGGGAAAAATGGAGAGAAAATATTTACAAAGTAAAATTGGGAATTGATGTAAAGCTAAAAGTGAAGAAACAGACAAGGAGAGAAACGAATTAAAAAGGGGGAAAGAAAAATAATGAAAAACAAAAGAGTAAATAGGCAAGAGAGAGAGAGAGAAAATTAAAAGAAAAAATTAGACAAGAAAAGAAAGAAATGGAGAAACACAGAAAATGACAGACGACACTTAAAAAAGAGAGAAGCAGGGAAAAAATTAAAATAGAAAAATTAGAGAGGGAAAAAGGAGAAAAATTAAGAGAGAAAACAGAGAAAAATACGAAGAAACGAGCAAATTAAGCGGGAAAATTGAGAAACACTAAAAGAATAAAAACAAATTAAGCGACAAAAACGAGAAACATTAAAGGAATAAAAACAAATTAAGCAACAAGAAAGAGAAACATTAAAATTATACGAAATTAAGCGCGAAAACAGAGACACATTAAAAGAGAAAATGAAAGGAAAAAATAGAAGGAGAAATAAGAGAAACATTATAAGAGCAAATGAAAGGAAAAATAAAGAAAAAAAAGTTAAAAGAGCAAATAAAACAAAAAATAAAGAGAGATAAAATAAAAGAGCAAACGAAAGAAAAAATAAAAAGAGATAAAATAAAAGAGCAAACGAAAAGAATTAATAAAAAGAGATAAAATAAAAAAGCAAACGAAAAGAAATAATAAAAAGAGATAAAATAAAAGAGCAAACGAAAGAAACGATAATAAGAGAAAAAAGAAAATTAGAACAGAGGAAAAAGAAACAAATTAAGAATGAAAAAATAGAAAAATTACAAGATATCGAATACGAAAAAGAAGAAAAAAAGAGAAATATTCCAATATAGAAAATAAAATTTAAAAAATTAAGAAAGAAACAAGAGAAAAATTGCAAGATAGAAAATAAGAGAAAAAAGAAAAAAGAGAAAAATTACAGGTTGAAAATAAAAGAAAAAAAATGACAGGTTGAAAATGAAAGAAAAAAAGAAAAAAGAGAAAAATTACAGGTTGAAAATAAAAGAAAAAAATGACAGGTTGAAAATGAAAGAAAAAAAGAAAAAAGAGAAAAATTGCAGGTTGAAAATAAAAGAAAAAAATTACAGGTTGAAAAAAAAGAAAAAAATTAAGAAAGAAAAGAGCGAAAAATTACAAGATAAAAAATATTAGAAAAAAATAAGAGAGAAAACGATAAGAAGAAAGAAAAATGGAGAAACATATTAAAACAGAGAAACCCAGAGAAATCATATAGAGAGAAAAAGCGAAATAGAAAGCTGAACTAAAAGCAAAGAAGAGAAGCGGATAAAAACATTCAAAAAGTAAAGGAGCGCTAGAGAGTAAAACTATAAGAAAGAAAAAGAAACAGAAATAAACATTATTAAACGAGATAATTAGAAATAGATGGAAAAAGATAAATAGAGAAAACAGAAAAGGTGAAAAAATTAAAAGAGAAAAAGCAAAATATAGAAAAACATCATTAGAGAAAAGGAGCAATAAAGAGAGACAAAAAAGAGAAAATTAGAAATAAATAGCAAGAGATAAACGGAAAAACAGCCAAAGAGCGGAAAGAAGAGACAGCATAAAAATAAAATGGATAACACAGCAAAATAGAGAGGACTAGACACAAATTGATATAATGGCAAAGAAAAAGCAGGTAAGAAAGATACAACAGTTAAGCAATGACAACTGCAAAGGGCTAACGGGAAAAGAGACAGCAAATAAAAAGGACAGTGCAAAATAAAGAAAGAGATAACAAACTGTAACCAAATACGAAGTGAAAGGTAAAGAGATAAAGCGAAAGTCACAAAACGGCGTGAAATGTAAAGAAAAGCGTTAGAACGAAAACGACAAAAACGAGGAAAGGAAGCGAAAAAAGGAGAAAGAAAAAACAAAAATTATGGTAAATCATTTAAAGAGGAAAGATTAGCGGAAATTTTCGGGCAGAAAGGAGCATAAAGCGACGAAGGAGCCGAATGGAAATAAACAAACAATTCAGAGGGCAGCGGCTGTATAAATTCCGGGAAGAACTGGAGAAAGCAAGAGGGCAAAATACGGAACGTCAGGGGAAAGTTGAGAGAGAATAAATAAAAAAATATAGCAGAATATTCCAGAGAAACGGACAAAATAAAAGATGCATAGAGACTTCATATAGTTACACATGGAATAAGGATATGCATGCAAAAAATATAAAACATCACAGAGAGAGAGAGCAAGGCAAACAAGGAGGAAATAAAATGACGGCCAAGACCGAGATTCGCTCGTGTATACAAGTGAAGCAGAGGCGAGCCTGAGAAAAAAAAGGTGGCACAATCCCCCTCAGCCTTCACCCTTATTTTATTTTACTTTTCCGGCTGTCACGTCAAATGAAATTCTCACGGCATTTTTCCTCTCCCACCTTCGCCTCACGGCCTGGACTGTGGACAGACGGTGAAAGTGCGGATGTGACAGGAGCAAAATGGACCGAATAAACGGGAATGCCCTCATATACATACATATACAGCTAGATGCAAGGATAAAGAGCGACAGAAAGAGCCAGAGGCATTGCGAAATAGTGAGAGGGTAGGAGGCACAAAATAAATAAAGGATAGGCGAAAAGAGAAAGTTGGAGGAGAAATGGAAGCCTATAGGAGAAAATATAAAAACTCCTGATTGCAAAAAATGCGATGAGGAAGGATACGAGACAGGTCGGGGAAACCAAAAACGAAAAGAAAAGCCTTGATGAAAAAAGAAGCGAGATTAACAAAGGGAAAGTTGGGCAAGTAAAAAGAAAAACCAAATAGGAAAGAGCAAATTAGAGAATTCGAAAAGTCAGTGAGAAAATAAAACAGCTGTGGGAGAAATAAACCGAGGGGAAAATAGAAGGTAAAAGGAGAAAACAGAAAGTAAGAAGGAAAAACGACAGCGAGAAAATAGAAAGTTGGAGGAGAAAAATACGTCAAAGAGAAAACAAAAAGTAGGAACGAAAAATGGCAGAAAGAAAATAGAAATTTGAAAACGAAAATAATCGAAGAGAAAATAGAAAGTTCGAGGAGAAACATTAGTTGAAGAAAAAAGAGAGAGCTGGACGATAAAAAAGGTCGAAAAATATAGAAAGGGTTGAGGGAAAAAAACGTTCGAAAGGAGAAAGGATAAGTTGGAGGTGAAAAAAGTAGACGAGAAAAAAGAAAGCTGGGGGAGTAACAAAGTCGAAGAGAAAATAAAAAGCTCGAAGAGAAAGAAAGGTCGAAGAGAAAAGAGAACGTTGAAAGAGAAAAAAAGGTCGAAGAGAAAGGCAAAAGTTGGAGCAGAAAACAGGTTAAACAGAAAAGGTAAAGTTGGAGGAGAAAAATGTAGACGAGAAAAAAGAAAGCTGGAGGAGAAACAAAGTCGAAGATATAGGATAAATCTTAAAAAGAAATTAAAAAAGGTCGAACAAAAAAGAGAAAGTTGGAGGAGAAACAAAGATTGAAATAAAAAGAGGAAGTAGATTAAAAAGTAAATCAACGAGTATAAAAGCGTTATGCTAGAAGTCAAATACAACACCGGAAAAAATTATGGAGAAATGAGAAAAGAGAAAACTGGAACTGAGAAATGGAAAATAAAATCAGGGCGGAGAAAACAGAGAAAGTTGAGGAAAATAAAACTGGATTCAAACTATACACGAGTAGCACAAAACAAATGATATATAAACATGAGCAAAAAAAGAAAGAAATAGTAAGCGAAGGAAAATAGGAAGGCAAAAACAATTGGAGAAACTGAACAAAATAATTTCCGAACGACTGAGCATGAAGAAATACGGAGAGGTAAAAAGGAAGTGACAAAATCCCATTTTAAATTGGATATAAGCAGGAACAATTTAGTATAGGTAAAATTATTGTCGGTAGACGTCCTTCCTTGCTTCCTTCCTATTATCATTTTCCCTTCCAGAAAATCCTAATTCCCCGTCTCGTGTGGGAGGAGACGACGTAAGGGAAAGAGTGCGAGAAATTGAATGAAGAATGTAGAATTTTGTGAATGAGGCTCAAATTGGATTGCTGGGAACATCCTTTTAAATAACAATTTCACTCAGAACGTCTTTTGTCTAATAAACAGGAATAGGCTGACACATCCAGAAGGCTTATTCCCTCCCCATGTGTTTCATGTGGGCGTAAGGAAAGAAGCGGGAAGTAAAGAAACTTGAATATTCTGAAGGAAATTGTCTTCATTTCCCCGGATTTTCCCTTTCGTCGCAGAGACAAAAGAAGTGAGATGGAATTGAAAATTAAACTAATCACAGGGAACATTTAGCTACACGAAAACGAATAAAATACTGCTTATATCCACGGGCATTTATAAGAAATGCAGATATATATACAAAAATAATAATTCGTTCAATTGCTATTAATTTGAATGCAAGAACCTGCCAACAGATACACATGTAAATATGCCCTAAAACCAGCAAAAAGACGCAAATAAGTAAACATGAACGAAACCCAAACAACAGTGAAAAAATTCCAGGAAAAAACAGGACCTAATTGCGAACAGAAAAAATGATACAAAATCAAGCAAAACATTATGAGATGGCATTAAAATTGGTCTGCGAAAATACAGTAATTGCAGGGAGAAAGCAAATCAGTTGAATAAAAAAAATTATCCGTAGAAATCAAGGGATTTTATGATTACAGGAGAGACCTTGCAATAAAAAAGTAAATTCACTGTGAAGAGAAAACAAAACCAATTCGGGAAAATGCAAAGCAATTGAAAGGAGAAAGCAAAATAAATTCGGAATAATGCAAAGCAATTGCGAGGAGAAAGCAAATATATTTCTAGAAGAAAGCAAATCTATTGTTAGGAGAAAGCAATGATGTTGCTAAGAGAAAGCAAAATATTGCTAGGAGAAATCAATGATATTGTCAAAGATATTGCTTGGAGAAAGCAATGCTATTGCTAGAAGAAAAGGAAGATAATAATTAGAAACAGCAAATCTTTTGCCAGGCAAAGGCAGACATTGCATGGAGAAAGCACTGCAATTCTAAAAAGAAAGCGACATCATTGCAAAAATAAATAAAAAATATATAAGGCAGCAGCCCCAAATTGGAGAAAGCAAACCATGACAATAATAAATCAAAATATGTCGAAAATAAAGCCAAACATCACACATTGAAAGCAACAAATTGCAACGAGAAAATAAGGCAAAGAAAGGAGAAAGTAAAATATTGCCATTAAAAAATTTAAAACGTAAGAAAAAATCTAGCAAATACAAAAAAAAATGTAACTTTTCGACAGGGAAAAATCCAATACTATTAATAAAACCAGTAAAACGATTTAGAAAACAATATGCGATCTCAAACGGAAAACAATCCGAACCATTTTGTGTGTACGAAATCTCTCTAACGTCAAAAGTATAAGACAACTAATGGAAAGAAAAAGATCAGAATGAAATATAAAAACCCCCAAAAAGTCATGGTGTACCCAGAAAACGGAAATAAAATCCAAGAAGAAAGGAAAATTAAATTAAAGTTTCTTCCCGAGAAGATTCACCAATGGAAGAAAAGGCACAAATTGAATTACCAAAACTTCCGCGCACCTCCCTCATTACTCCCATGTTTCTTGAAATGCGACGGGGAAAATTGGGAATATATTCACGTTCTTACGTGAAAGTCTACATGAGCGTATAAAAGGCCTCAAAAGGAGTCCAACTTCTCCAGTTGAAGGTCAATGTCCTGGAAGAAATTTGATTTTCCTGGAGAAAGCCTGTAAAGTAAAAAATTGTGGCGGGACAATTATGACGTCATTCCCTTCTGGGAAATTTTGATTCAATCTAGGCTAAATTTCCTTCATTTTGTCTGGAATATTCTTGCTCGAATATAGCCAATTTATTTTCTTTCATGCCCATCTAGGTCTGGAAAATTTTCGGCGGGACAATGTTCTCTTTTTAAAATTTTATCTTTTACATTTTTAAGATTTTATGGATTAGCTATAGTCAAATAATTGCCTATTAATAATAGACCAATAATTGCGTCTTTATTTTAATCCTCCTTTTAAGGGAAAATAATTAAAAGTGAATATATGTATGTACATATAATTATGTATGTATGTTAGTGCATGTGCGTACGGAGCTATATGTATTGCTACACTTCTTCCGATGTGAAGAGCATTCTTCATTTGTTTTTAAGATGCAAAGCCAAAATAATAATTCCCGTCACACACAGAAGCTACATCGAAGTCCTGACGATGCGCGTCATTTCTTGCGGGGGATTGGCACGTGTCCGGAGAAAAATTCCTGGAACAATATCCAGTTACCCGTCCAGGTTTTTTACCCGGATTTACCCGGAAAATTAAATATAGCACAAAATCTTGCCACTTTACTCTAAAGATGGGTTTAGATTCCCGGAAAAAAACCTATGACGCCGGTTCCCACAAAATATATGGTCGATTTTGGGGAAAGCAATTATCGCATATGGGAAAACGTGATGGGGCATTAATGAGATTTCCTCCGAGTTTGACAATACACGCGAGCTACGAAGAAAATATTATACTTTAAAGATGTAAAGGTGGAAATGAGTAGCGAAATTCGGAGAAAATCCTAAATCCATGGTCGATGGCGGGGAAATTAAAATCCGTAAACGTGAATGAAAGATCATGGAAAGCGAGGCAGCAAAATGCAGAGAATAAAAAAACCACATTCCAAAAAATGAAAAGGAGAAATCGCGTAGCAATTCTCGTTTTTTTTAAATAAACAATTTAGCGGGAAATTCAAGCACGTCAATAGGCCTTCCATCATCGAAACAAGCTGGCAAGAATCTGAACCAGCAAAAAAGAGCTCCCAGGCGCTTATAAACAAAATACGATTTAAAAACAAAGAAACACGCACCTTAAAAGTGCCTCAAAAAGTAAAAGTTCCGATTTTAATGGAGAAAATTGGACAGAAACGTAACAAAAGCAAAGAGAAAAAAATGAGGTCAAACGAACGATTAATTATTTTCAGGGTGAAAGTAAACAACAAAGAAAAAAATACGAGAAAAAGAAAGAAAAGAAAAAAATACGAGAAAAAGAAAGAAAAGAAAAAAATACGAGAAAAAGAAAGAAAAGAAAAAAATACGAGAAAAAGAAAGAAAAGAAAAAATACGAGAAAAAAATTAAGCAAATATGAAGAAAGCTCAGACAAGAACAAATACACAAGTACAAAGGAAATGTCGTAGAAAATGGAGGGAAAAAGGGCCTAAAACAGAATGGCAAAGATTAAATAGGTGCATTTAGGATTTAGCATATTTATATATGGAAAAAGTGAAACTCCATTGGAGAAATTCTTCTAAACAAAATAATTACAGTGGAGTCTCTATATAACAACTCTGACAACAACCAAAATGTTGTTATAAAGAAAAGTTGTTATATAGAACATCAATTATGTACCTTATATGTATGAAGGGCGGAAAAATAATGTTATTATAGAGAAACGTTGTTATAAAGAGACTTGTTATAGAGAGAATCCACTGTACAGAAAACAAAAATTGCTCTAAAAATCATGTATGTTCAAAGAAAAAGCAATGCATTCATAATTTTGAAAGACAATTTTGCAAAAATTTGCATTTATTCGGGAGCCAAGAATATCTCTTAAAATCAACTAGTAAAATCAATTAAATTGACCAGCCAAAATCATGAAATTTTCTCCAAAACACTAAACAATGCTAAAAAGCGGGAAAAGCTTTGATTTTGAAACCTTAAATACTGAATAAGCATAGCCAGAATAAAAATGGATGCCAAATGATAAAGCAAAAAAAAAGGCATTAACTAGACAAAATAAAAAATATATATTAATAAAAAAATAAAATAATAATAAATACAAATATATAATAATAAAAAAATATAATAATAAATAAACAACAAATACAAATATATAATAATAAAAAAATGTAATAATAAATAAACAATAAATA
>JAQGBT010004606.1:0-16138 GCA_034698585.1 Disparrhopalites patrizii
TGGAGTACCCGCAGTTGCACATTGTACAGTGTTCCTCAATTTAAGTGCCGAATTGGTGAAGTAACAGCAATTTCTCCTTGTCCGGTTCTTCGATTTGATTGACAAATTGTTGAGTTTGATTAGATAGTCCTTCCAAAGCTACGAGGATATTAGACTAGTGCAGTAATTATCCAAAAGAATTCAATTTATGAGACCCGGTATTTTTTTTTGACAAACCCTAGCTACTAACACTGCGGGCCAATCTAAGTAATTAAGTGCATTATTAAATACATTACAATACATGTTAATAAATGATTACAATTGTTCTTTAACACTTTTGCTTTGAGTTTGAGAAACGTGAGGATAATACTGACAAGACGGACAAGTTCTTCCTTGTGGTTTCATTTATTATATACAGATATTATGTATGTTGTTTTTAAAAAACACTTGCACTTATTAAAGTTGCTTAGAGATACGCAAGTGCAAATATAAATAATATACTCGTGGTCCTCCGGGAAATTATAATAGGCATAACGGCAATATTGCACTATTTGCCAAATTGTTAATTAATGTATGGTTTGCGTAGGGAAACATATTCCATTGTGGGCCGAACATTTGGAGTAAAAAAAATCTACGAGACCCACAAAGCCTCCATAATCGGCCATGACCTGGGAAATTTGCTCAAAAAGTCGGAGCAATATTTGAGACAGACGATGAAGCAATTGCATGGAGACAAGCAAAAAACTCGTCATCAAGTGAGAAAGGTCGTGGTCACTAAACTCCGGTTGGCCTTCACCCAATCCGTGTCCAAGATGGAGAGGTATTGCCGGGATGAATTAGAAAATAATCGCTACCGTGCTCAAATGTACATCCACTACAAAACGGATCAGGAAACGCGGGATGGGAAGCCGAAGAAAAATACGAAGAAGTACTTACGGGAATTGTCCAATAGGACCAAGCTTCATATGGATAAAATCAAGTGGATGTCGAAGCTCTTCCAGAAATTCTTTGACCTCGCCACGGAAGAGTTCATTTACTGTATGAAAGAGCTCATCTCCACCGTCTTTGACTCCTTCCAGGGACACAAGGAAAGGGCTTGTCAGTGTCTTTTGAGGGTTTGTCAAAGGGAATTCGAATTTTTGACTCACATGGCTCATACCCAACTCTTGCATCTTGCCCGGGAGCTGGATATGAAGAATGCCTTGGCCTACGCTGTGGGAGAATTCGTCAAGGGCATGATGTTGGTGGATCATCATTTCATTAAAGGCTTGCTGGACAGCTCCGTGGAGAGTTTGAAGGTTCTCCAGATAGTGTCCTCCACCGTCAAGGGGAAAGACTGTTCCCTCAAGGCCAAAACGACGGATATTCATGAGGCAATAGACGTGGTAAATCTGTACTTTGCCGGATTCCTCAAATCCCAAGCCCTGCCAGAGGAAAGTGAAGAGAATATCGTCCAAAGGCTCAAAGTCATCAGACAATCGGATGATGAAGATGAGGAGGATTCCTCCGACTCCGAAACGGAATCTACCTGTTCCGACACTTCTGAGGAAGAGGAGGATCCAGATGAAAACGAGGGACCATCCGCTCCTCCAGAGACACTTCCAGAGATAATCGTCGTAATCACGGAAAATAATAACAGGAACGTGGAAGAAGATCGTCATGGAGAAGACATACTGGGAAACATGGTGGAGTCCATCAATATCATTCCTCCAGAAAATAATGTTGAGGATCCTAACCATAAAAAGGACAATGAGTGTATTCATTGTACTTCCTTAACTGCTCCCGATATGCCCTCAGCGACAATTACTAGTCCTCGCTTGCAAACTCCCACCCCAGCAAGTACTTTAGATTTGAATCCAAAAATATTTGTACCGGACAAACACGTCTAGACCTTTGGATTTCCACTAAATCTTTTATTTATATATTCAAACAAATTATTTGATTTGTCTTCATTCCGTTACACCCATTCTTCACGTCTCATCATGACTCATTACGACTCATCAGGCCGACATGCGCGGGGGACAAAAGGAACACCGTATAGAATAGCTATACCAGAAGGAGGCCAAATAACTAAATAAAGTATGAAAACAGCGAGACAAATTAGAACCAAAAACTATAAGGAACAAGACAACTGAGAAAATTGAGAGACAGGTCGAGGAAATAGAGAAAGAGCGAGGTCGAGGCAATAAAGAGGGAGAGAGGCAGACAAAAAATCAAGACGGAGCAAAAGGGAGAAAGGCAGACAGAAAGTAGAGGTGGTGCAAAAAGTGAAAACGAGTGAGCCAGAGAAAATAGACAAAGAGAGAGAGACGAAGAACAGAGGCGAAAGAGAGAGAGAGAGAGAGAGAGAGAGAGAGAGAGAGAAAGCGGCAGAAAGAAAATAGAGACGGACTAGAGAGAGACAGAGAAAGAGGAAACATCGAGACGGACCAAATTGATGAGAGAAAAAATCGAGACGGACCAAAATGAGAGGAAGAGAGAGAGAAATCATCGAGACAGACCAAAAAGAGAGGAAGAGAGAGAGAAATCATCGAGACAGACCAAAAAGAGAGGAAGAGAGAGAGAAATCATCGAGACGGATTAAAGTGAGAGGAAGAGAGAAAATATATACATATAGAGATGGAGAAAAGGACAGAGAGACAAGCTCTAGTAGCCCGCTCAGTCGTGAAAAAGTCTTTAAATTATCTTTTTTTATAGCTAGGTTACTGCTTAAATTATTCATGCCACAAGAAAAAAACATAGGTATGTCCTTAAAATTAGTCAATAATTAGAACAGGACTGACAACACGTTGTCAATGACAAAGGAAAACACAACCTGGCTTAATTTCCGCCATTCAGAATGCATCTTGGCCTGCTATCTACAGAATGGTTCAATGATTAATGCATAAAAGCATATAATGCACAAATGTACATACATATATTACATGCATATACACATTACATACTTAACACTTTATAAATACATGTGAGATGTGAGGAAATTAGCATAATTAGCAAGCATGCATTCCCGTTCCAAAGTTTCATTCAATATTCAATCACACCTCTCCCTACATGCTTATGATTATATATATATATATATATATATACTATTTCCACGTTGCCCCTTTATAGCTTCTTAATGCCTTATCAGGGACGACGAGTCAAATAATCAAATCTGCGTCATTACTTCCTGGCTCGTCCTTTTTAAAATGGTAAGTCGGACTATAATATAATATATAATATAATATATATAATTAATTAATATTATCGTCTAAATCTGTAAAAAATATAATAATATGTATATATATATAATGCCAATGTTTCCCACTTACAACATGAAAAATAGACAGGAATAGTGCCACCTACGCGTTTGCATTTTAACCGTTGAAGGTGGCGAGGCATGTGGAAGTTATTTGAAGGCACATTTTAATACGGCGGTCATTGACTGTGAAGGAACGGCGTTAGAGCGCTCACGTTTTCTCTTATTTCCCTACGACGCTCTAGTTAAAGAGCGTAGAAAGTGAATAGAAATGTGTTTAAAAGGAGATGAAATTATAAACAAATTTTAATCCAATAAATGTACAAGTTTTGCCCCAAACAATTTAGCTTTATAACCTTTAGCGACTTATTTCTATAGAATGCGTCTTATAATGTGACCTTAAGACGCACGCATATTGATGCTAAATTGGTTTCGACGAAGTGCGCGGATTGGTAAAGTACGACCAAACTGAGCTAAATATACCTTATACCATACCTTATTTATATTTTATGCATAATGCTATTATAGACCTAGCACTAAAATCCCAATCCAGATTCAAAAAGTACTGGCGGTGTTTCCGGGGAAAGTTAAATCGAAATTTTGTACTTTTTTGAACTTTGTGGGTAAAAACGACAATAACCTCGTCAATTCATGTGGGAACGTGTCTTGTTTTTGACTAGATCCACAGTGAATCCTACACAAAATATGCATTGAAAAATTGCGCCGCAATTCTTGTTTATTTTGTAATTGTGATTGAATCATTTTGAGAATTGTCTTGAATCGTTGAAACAAGTTAGGAGTGCACGCACTTAGTCCAAAGCAATGCTTTAAAGCATGGATACATGTACACCGTTGGTGGAAGCGCGGGAATTCAAAATTGACACCAATCGTCTTTTTTTCGCTAATAATAATAATGCAAATGCGAGCAACAATCACTTATAGAAAAATCATGCTTATTTATATGTATTTAAAGATTCAAAATTCCATATTATACCAAAATAAAGTGTATATTACATATACTTGCATTTAAACCCAATATAATTATAAAACCATTTGTTTATTTGTGTAGGTGTATATTTTTTGAGTGTATATATATACACGCAGTATCTCTATATATGTACATATATATAATATATATAAAATCTAAATCTTTAGTAGGTCCAAATCCAAATTGCACATGGACATGGACAGGTAAAAAAAAAGTTTGTTCTTTTGGTGGTGGAAGTGGACTTTCGTCGAGATAGCGACTTTTTTTGGCAAAAAGTAATCCGCATTTAGATCTGAATCTCCTATTCCTGTCCCATCCCGCTCGGGATAAGTACAAATCGGAAATTGAAAGATACCTGAAAGGACATTTTTGGTAGTGCTAAAATAATTATAGTGTTTCATGGTTGATCTTGATCTTCCCAGTAAAGAGGAACCAAAGAAGAAATGTGCGAATGTCGAATATTCAGCAGCTACATTTATAATAGTGTATACTTACGTCGAAACGAAGTATTTGCAATATAGGGAAGGGAAAAATTTGAACAGATTAAACATTCACTTTAGTTTGGACCTGATTTCGTGAATAGATCTTTATATGCATTTGATTATTCTTATTTTTAATAGTTGTTGTATATTGCATTGCAAAATAAGCATTTAAGTGGGAGATGAGGAACCTGTAATTAGCAGTGTGAACAAAGGTTGACACACCGATGATACAATTGGACGATACGGTGTATATTTAATATATTTATACGTTTGCTTCTTATCTTTTGTTACTAAAAAAGAAGGTTGATTCCTTATTAACCAATAATTAAGGATAAATCAATATAATACATGTAATAGAAATTCCTTTAGTAAAGAGCTCAATCAAGTCATAATTGTGTCCACTCTTGGGGTGGTGCAATTTTGGAGTGAAAGTGTGACATCAAAAGCACATGTATAGAAAAGTACCTGTTTGGAGATAAGGTTTTGGAGAATACTTCTTACATACATACCTTGTACGAAAATGGTAGGTCAATGTCATTTCTCATTTCAATTATGGTATACTGCCTGAGGTTCTGTATAATGTTCAATTCTTTGTGACGGGATCAACAATGTTTTCATCCGTTTAATTTTATTCCATTGAGGCAGACAATATGTGCATGTGGTTTTTTCTTATTTACCTAATTGTCGGTTGCATCATGTTTGATTTTCGTGTTAATTGTACTTACGCTCTTGTTTGAAGTATGGGTTAATAACAAGATAATGAATTATATTGTCGTTTCAGAGACCTTATATCCCGTCAATGACATGATGGCATTATTATTGAGATGAGGGTGGAACAACCAAAATGACATTGGCACTGTTCGCGTCCTTCCATTAGTACATTGTACCTATTAACACGTTTTGTGATATTAAACGAATTTCACGGTGCAACTGGGAGAAGATAATATATTCAAGTTCTTCATGGATAGCAATCATTTATTAAGTAATTTGAAGCTGAATTTGCCGAGTAGTATCGGTTCCTCCTTACAATACAGCAGCAGATTCAATGAAAATGTTGAAATGCGCCAGTATTACTACGGAGAAAGAATTCCTACGGAGGAAGCGACTAAAAGGAGAAAGTTGTACCGACCGAAAAGTGGCTCCGAAATGGAGATTCATGTAAAGGTGAATGCTGATACTGAGCCTGTTATCTTTGATAATGTTGTACTTACCGCATCCCGGGTGTATTAATGACCAATATTTTTGTTGTAACTTAAATTTACAGTGTAATGCTTGTCCAAAAGTATTCAGAAAAAACTCGGAGATAATTCCACATGTTTTTGAACACATTGAAGCAGATGACAGTGGCACGTTGGTTGTGAGAGAACGCTGCCAGCCCTTGAGGCACTCAAATCTTCGATGTCATATTTGTATGAAGAAAACCACAATGGATTCGATCAGTATTCACGTAAAAAATGTAATGACTTCATTTTGTGTACTGTGGACCTTTAATGAAAAATTTTTCTGCCATTGTTTTTCAAATTCTGAAAAAAGCATTTATTTGTAATTTTTATGCAATTTAGTCTCACGAAATGAAGAATCATCCCAATACCTGCCGTATCTGTGAACTTTACTATGATAGTAAGAAAGAATTGGTGAGTCACATGCATCATACTCACCCATGCCTAGACATGCCGTATTCCTGTGATATTTGTGGTTACCAGGCTTCCTTTAGAACGTCTGTTTTTAGACATTTCGAAGAGGTTAGTTTTTTTTGAAGTACTTCTGAATTTTTCAGGGAGATATTACCGTCAGATTTTTTTTAAATTAATAGATTTTGCGTACCGTCAGATTTGTTTTAAATTAATAGACTCTGGTATTTTTGCTTGCAGAACCATCAAAAAAATTTCGTTATGTGTAACTTTTGTATGGTGGTTTTGCCCGTTGTCACATCAGCGGATATGAAATATCTAGAAGGACATTTAGTGGTAAGTTTTTATGATCACTTCAACCATTGGGTGATGCCAAATTGACACACTAACTGCAACCTCTCATTTTCAATAATTCGTCTTCTGCAGCAACATGTCCGGCAAACGAAGATCAAATGCCCACATTGCACGTTGAGATTTATAGGTCAAGAAGACCTTCAAGCTCATTTAAATCAAAAACACCGGCGCCATGCCGATGAAACAAAGAGTAAGTGCTTTTTGTTCGTGTCATATACAATAATAAAATCTTGCATTCGCTATATACGCGTTCGACTTGAATTCTATGTTTTCACTCTTTATACAACAGTTGAGGAGCTGAAACTGTACAAACTTTGTAAAGGAGAAGAACCGATTCTCATGTGGATTCCTCTCAATAAAAACCCTCGACAAGCAAATGTTGATTACCGACCAAATGTGATTCCTCGCAAGAAATTGCAGCATTCAAATGCAAACGCTGATTCGGATGACGATATTTCTATGTAAATTGGTGCCTCACTCAATATACATATTTGGTAGCTTTCAGGTTTCTTCGTAAAGTTAGCACTATATTTGCAATTATGTGTTATTACAGAGTGTTTGAGCGCGTGTCCGCTAGTAGCTTGAACGGGTCTCATAACAGTGAAGAATCTTCCAAACGTATTTTTAAAAGACAAAATGACTGCAATGAAGACGACCAAAATGTCATCACTAAACGTAATGTAGTTTCTCTTGGCATACACGTTATCACCAGTTTCATTTTGGCTAGTTCTGTTCCTTTGATAATTCGTATTTGGATTTTGTTTAATTAGCGACGCGACGGGTCAGTGCCAGCGAAACACAATTCGTGCCTGCTGAGCTTCTTAAAGCGCTTGGACTTCAAGTATCCGATAAGAGATTGAAGAATTAATGTAGTATCTTTAAAATAAACGCCCTTACTGCCTCTTTGTAAGTCTCCCGCCATCTTACAATAATAAGACTACTTTGATGACCAAAGTAAAGAAGTAACTGTTGATGTATTTTGTTAGCTCCCAGCTGAAATCCTTACCGAATGTTAGAACAAAACTATATCTCTCATTGTATTCTAGTTGAAATGTTCATGTTTATATACTTTAACTTCCTCCTCTTTCAGCATAAGATGATTTCCTATGTATGTATTTAAATATTTTATGTATAATGTATACAGAAGTGTTTGCAGCATTTAAGCTACACGCGTTTTCTTCTTTTCGAATTAGGTTCATTACTTTTTTTTTTATTGGAAGCACTATTTGAATATAGTGTGTGATTGTTCTTGATTGTTTAAAGTTTAAATGACCAGATAGGTCAATCAATTGTGTATATGATTAATAGTAAATATTAATATACGTCCTTTAGATAGAATAAACCAACGATCTAGTGCTGTTGCTATGATTTGCAATGTTGCACTTATTTATATTGCTCCCCGAGTCACTAGGAGCTTATTGTAGTTTGCTGGATAACTGAAAATTTTCTATATTTTTTGTATTCAAGTTTCTCGTTTCTTGTGTTTTTATATTTATCCATACATGAATCTCAGTAAATGAAGATGTTCAAGGTGAAGTAAAGCATTTTACTACTCTGGTAGTAATGTGCTAAAACATTTAAGTACGTTCTCAACCTTTTTGAAATGACATACTTAAAAATTTGTTACTTAGTTGCGTATATTTATTTGTATTTATACATACTTATTAATTATATACTCAATACTCAAACGTTGAGCAGATCCGCAGACGGTTATGTTATTACAATTACAGTGGTAACTGCGTTATAGGAAAAACAATTAATTCTCAAACTTTAATCTCTTTGTGTGGTTGAGGAGAGAGACGCTACTCACTCACTAATATTCAAAAACCGAGAAATTACAGGTATAATATTTTTTTAAAGTATACGTCGTAATTTCATGTAAGCGTGAATCCGTATTTTCGGGACATCTGAAGAAAATCAATAAATCAGAAACGCTTGGCTATCATGTCTCCTATCTTCTACACATTGTTAATTAGTCATTAAAAAATCCTGTTTTTCGGCAAATCAATGCAAGAAGCATTTTAAAATGCTATAGTATATACGTGTTTTGCACAAATCATCATTACGAGTTCATGAACTGCTACTGATAGTCAGCACTGTCAGCAGTCAACAACCCGGATTTAATAAAAAGTTCCTCACTGCTCTTATTCGTTTACATAAGACTGTTTGGTCTTTAGTACAGAGAATCACAGGTTATACTTCACAGTGACACAAATTGTATCAGACCGTCAATTAATAACATTATTTAAAACATTTCACGTGTAACATTAATCCATGGATTCAGGGCAACAATTCATGTATTCACTACGATGCATGGAGCAAGCAAAAATCAGACGGAATAACGATCTAAAGACTGCGTGAGAGGAAGAAACCCTCTCATAAAAAGCATTTGTCCGCCAAAGGTGGATGGCTATGGCTGGGGCTGGGAGCAAACAGCAAAGGAAAGATGTATAAATAAAAGTTATTAAAGGGGAAAGTAAAACCAAAACTTGTAATAAAAAACCGCAAATATTTCTTAGAAATTACGAAATTGAACCAGTGGCAAAGGCGCTAAAAAGAAGTGAACATTTTTGTGTGAAACACTTAACTTCAATGTGTCTTTCAGTCTTAATTATGGATAACGAAAAAGGCATTTGAATGTACTTATCCTGGCAATAAAAGTACGAAATAAAGTGTAGGTTTAAAATAATATATGTATAGGTTTAAATATGCATTTTTATATTTATAAATTATAATTTATTTGTTAGCGAATTTAGCCCCCATTGAATGGATTTTCCCGTCCTACCGAATCAGAAAACTGCTTATCCTTACAATGAGTGGGACCTTCACGGAAATCGGTGAGCATTTTTGCAGTTTAGTTTACAAGGTTTGTTCTAAAACGGATGGGAGAAAGATGCCTCTGATATTGATGCGGGATTCGGTATGCATGATAATTAATTCCAGCTCTATCGATTTCTTGGATTGGATTGGATTGGAATTATATGTATTTTAGATTGTTTGAAATTAAAAGGTCTTTTCGGTAATGCTCGCAAACGCTTTCTGATACTTTTAGATACCGCGGAAATGGAAGAGGCAGTGTACACTGCAGCTTTAGGAGACGAAGATAATGGGGAATCTGAAGATTTGCTGAAAAATGTGAATTTATGTTGTTCTGTTTGCCTGTCACTCGGTGTTCCAGTAAATTCCAAAGATTGCACGGATGAAGAGGGGCTATGGAATATTCATGATTCTTGCAATGACCTTGCTGAAAGGGATGAATTATGTTCCAAAATTATGACTCAATACCCTGATGTACCTAAGGCAAGGCTGGAAAATCCGACTTCTACTGTTTGCAGTTCATGTCTCACGACCGTAAAAGGAGTCCTTCATGCGAAAAGACAATCTTTGGGACGTGAAGCTAAGAACAATCGAGCGATGTCAACGATGGAAGCCAAAGAACTTTCTAGTCGTGATAAACGTCAAGGACTTAAACCAAGAAAGTCCAGAAGAACCCCGCACTCGGCTGGTGTAATACACACTCGGGCGAAACGAAAATGTGCTCTTACGGGTTTGTCGCAAGAAATAATAAACGCTGAGCTTGGTTACGACCTAAATGATGTGGTTTACCCATCAGAAACTTTGCGCACTCGTCCGAAAAGAAATAGTGTGAAGATGTAAGTACTTGGTATTGTTGACATAATTGTTGGTTCACATAATTCACACACGTATGCAATTAGGGTTGACGTTAACATTATTTTGACCCTGGAGTATTAGCAAATACTGCTTATTTTTAATTAGATTTTGTGATACCGCTCTTTCAGGGCCGAAGAATCCAAAGAGAAAAGCAAAGCTGGAGGTAGAAGCAAAACCAAAGTGAAATTAGGAGTACGGAGTTGTACAAAAGGGCTGTTGGATGAAGGTATGTTGAAATAAAAGCAGATGCGCAGAGAAAATGCATACCTTTGTACTTTTTTGTCTTGAGGCAATTGGTTCTTAAGGCAATGTACATGTATACAAATATCTGCAGATAATTCCGACATTATTGATGCAAAAGGAAACTCGTCCCCATCAGCTATATTAGTCAAAACTGTCAAAAGGAAACGCCAAACGAAGTATAAGGTATTGGTCTGTTATAACTTATTTCCGAACGTTTGAACTTCTTTATTAATTGCATTAATAATCAAACCGAGCATTAATATTTTATTTTCTCAGACGTCCCGTGCTAAAGACACAACTTCAAGTTCGGGAGTTGGTTCAAGTGGCGAAGGAACAATTTTCAGTGACAGTAAAAAAAACTTAAAGACATTAGCTGCTAAGGAGAAGTTTTTTTGTTGTCCCAAATGCTGCCAATATTTCCCACCAGACAAATACGTGAAATTTAAAAGTCATTTATCCGAAGAATGCTTTGTAAAAAAACGGATACCTTGTCAGCTGTGTGGTCACATATACTCGACACAAACAGTTCTTGATTGCCATATGATTAATGTTCACGAGAAACCACATCCAAATTCAAAAATCATGAGAACGATGCCTCGGAAGGAATATGTTGCTACTGTCAACAAAATTGTGAAAATGCGAGAGGAAGGTATGTCGACTACCGAATTAGAAAATGATTCTTTATCAAAAATCTGTAAAGAATTGGATCAAGATGAATGGCCTGAGGATGAAGCCGAAGCGGAAAAAATGGCGTCATCGCATGGGATTTGGAAATGCTGGATATGCTTTTACGAGTCGAAGCAGAAAGCTTTGTGGAATACTCACATGAATCGAATTCATCCGGACGTGGTAGGTATATCATTGTCTTGCAGCACTTGTGGCTTTTCTTTCTGGAAAAAATTTCAGCTGCGCGAGCATAATCACGAAGTCCATGGCGACAATTCCAGCTATACTTGCAAGGTTGGATTTGTTTTTTTAATATTAATCAGTTGCTGAAAATTAAATGATAGGAATACTCAATGATTCATATTCGAATTTCTTTAATGTATCATTTTCGCAGGACTGCGGACGACGATATCTGCATAAGAATATACAGCACCTGTGTGAAAAAATACAATGCAATATATGTGGGAAGACATTTACTACGAGAGGATTACGCTCAAAACACATGCTGGTTCATCCAGAGTTTCGTCCCTTTAAATGTAAATTGTGCCCGAAAGAATTTCAAAGGAGAGAATATTTGACTATCCATATGAGAGTTCACAACGATATTAGACCATACGGTTGTGAATTTTGTGATAAAAGTTTTCGATCCAAAACGCACTACAACAATCATCGGCGATTACATACAGGAGAGAAACCTTATGTGTGCCATACTTGTGGAAGAGCATTCGTTAGCCCGCAGTGTCTGTACAATCATTTAATGTCTCACAACGGGAAAAAAAGTGCTGTATGCACTACATGCAGTAAGGCTTTTCGTTCTAAAAACGATCTGAAGAGACACGAATACATCCATTCGGGTGTAAAACCATTTTCTTGCAAATACTGCGCAAAAAGTTTTAATCGAAGAGGAAATTGTTCGGTTCATGAACGTGCACACGAGCTGGATGGCGAATTTCAGTGTGATTTATGTAACTTAAAATTTGAAAAAGAGAACAAATTGCAGGTAAGTAAAACGTTATAGCAATATACATATACCATATACTATGGTCCTTGTCTAGTTACTGAATTTTCGTTTCCATTTTCTCACTATATTCTGTAACTGTGATTTATGTCCCTTGTAGTCCTTACCTGTTTGCTAGTCACCAATCACAATTTAACAAAGAACACAGGCCAGCGAAAATTGTGTTAGTGTTTTTTGGAGACTTAAGGTAGAAACTAGGTAGTTATTATTTGCGTACAGCTCTGACGTCTCACTAGTCGAGCCTCCTTACTTGTGCCTGGAATGGTCACCTTATCTCCCTTCTCCAACGAGTACATTTATTTTTTGAGGCTGTAAGATATACACAATTGTAAACACTGAACATGCAGGGAATTCCGAATGAAGCTTTCACCCTCGCATCCATGTTACACAATTGTAAACAACGTGTGGGTGCTTTTCATGTTTACAAATGTATCAAGCTGATTTTGTGTGCAGTTTCCTGTAATTCCTGTGTGGTTTTAGCTATGTGCTTCGGTTGCAGCAGTTAGCAACTAATGGGAAAGGAGAAGCAAAAATGACGTTTTATGTAATTGTTTTAGATGCACAAGCACAAGTTCCATGGACCACCAAAGTCGAAGACAAAAATGAAGCAACTGAAGTCGTACTTGACCGCGCCAGTAATTACACCCATTCCAGAGGACGTTATTCAAGTTTACGAATCAGAAGTAATACCTCACACTGTGACCTTAATTCATGTAGAGGAAGACGTGGCTTCTAATGTTGAAATAAGCGAAGGAATTTTAACGGAACCAGTTGACGAACCCATCAGTTTGTATCAGTTTTCGTTTGAAATAGACGAAAATACGTTATATTGCATTCAAGATACTACGAAGTGATCGTTCATTCATAGAAAACATTGTGTTCATTTAAGAACTGTATATGTATATTACGATCAGCTTTTATTTGACTTAAATCCGACTGGTTTTCTCCAGTTAAAACGGTTTGAAACACGCGAAGTTAAGGACAATACGACAAAAAATGATTGGAACAAAAGGAGTAAACATTTTCACCTGCAAATTTTTACAGGCAAATGCCTTTAAGATTAAAGAGAAAAAGGCTTCTGTTGTGGCAGCTGGAGACGTAATGTCGAAAAGTTGCACATTCTTCAAATCTTTTTAATCATGCTTTTACCAAATAATGAGTACATATTATGTATTACTCACAAAAAAGAAAAAGACACTAAGCTAGAAATTTGTTTATCTTTTTAATGTTTTTTACTCCGTATACGCATCGCGATCTCAAACGTGAATAAAATAAAATATAATTATTAGAAGAATGTGAATTGTCTTCTCTCACTATGAACATCGTGTTTAGTTTAGCTTATCATTACTTTAAGTATTTTGAGAACAGGTGGGTCTAGCACAGTCTCTCGTAATTTAAATACTTCTCTCGCAAGTTTTTGGAAGCTTCTTTTTTCGGAAATCATAAGTTCACCATACAAGTACACACCCATGGCAGGATGACTTAGGAGATAGTTCTTCACTGTTTGTAATCTACTTTTACATTTACTCTTAATTATTAGTTCGCACCATCTGTGTAAAACCTCAGGATTTTCGTTGTCAAGCTGCAGCGTTTCTGCTAACTGTTTCAAAAATACTTCTTTAAATTTGGCTGAAGAAGATACCAGTTGCTCCAGGAGCACAAGCTTTTGACTGGAATCCAACCTTAGTGCATCCGCAATTAAATCCGGTGAAGATGGGAAACCGCGGTGTCTACATTTTATAAGAACGGAAGTTAAATTGCTAATTGTTTGAAAAATGACCGCGCAGCTCGGGAATGTGTCTGTGAATGCAGTTACTGCCAAAGTTGGATTATTCAATTTAAGAGAAGAGTATCGTACGGGAAGCTCAGATCGTCGTAACCAACTTTCCGCAATTTCCATTACAAGTTTTTTTTGTTCATGTAGACCGGATAAAGTGCCAAATTTAATGAATTCTTGCAAAAAATCGTCAGTAGTAACTAATCGTCCTCTGTATTCATCGACATAACTCCGAAGAAACGTCATGAAATTTTCATTACCTACTAGATCAGAGAGTAATTTTAGGCAAAAATAGCCTTTTAAGTAATGAACTTGCATGAATTCTTTCATGGGCTCCAGGCCATTGATTAAATAATTTTTGGACCCTTCGTCTACTCGATGCTGCGAAACTTCGGGAATTTTATTTGGCTGAAGGAAATGTAGCTCTTCTTGGGTGCTGGTGTTATTTAACTCATTCTGAAGTGTCATCAGTCTTACTAATGGTCGCAACTGAATTTCATTGGATGAATCGCCCAAAAATACTTGGCATTGCGAACAATGTATCCTCACATTTTCGTAAACAACATCTTCCATGAAAGTAGCAAATCCCTCACTTAGCCATTCTTCCGTCCAATCCAACGCCCCAATAGACAATCCAAACCAAAAGTGACAAATTTCATGGGCGATTCTTGAGTAAATAAGTGGCGCATTCCCTGATAGTACAGTCGGTGACAGCATTATCATGCACGGATTCGCAAGTCCTAAAGTTGGAAAACATTGGGGCATTACTACTAAGTCCATTCGTGGAAACGGAAGGGTTCCCAATAACTTTGTTGACTCTATGATTGCGGATTTGGTGAAAGCAACTATGTTCTGTATCATCTTCGTGTCGACAGGAGTTTGGAAAATCCATCGAACAGGAATAGTTACGTTGTTTTCTAACAAACAAGTGTCTGTAATAATATTGGATTCGTCGTACACACTTACTACAACAGAAAATGTAGACATTGGTAGTTCTTGGGAGCAATTATAGTATGTTACAGTAAAATGATCATTTCTTTCAACAATTAAAGCTATTGAATCTGAGGATAAAAAAGCTCTGTAAGGATGAGGACATTTGACAAAACATTGCCAAGTGGCCATTGCAGAAGGAGGTTCTTGGCACGGGAACAATCCCCGATTATTCACCGGCGCTGCAGGAGTATAACAACAATTGAAATTGTCACTAGCATCCACTCTTTGATTATATTCAAACCCCCAAGAAGGTCTCCAGTGCAATGAAGGGGTTGTCACTGCAGTAGTGTAATCAATACGGATGAATTGAGGAAACACCTCCCGTTCCCAACCCCAAATCTTTAGACTCCATTTGTCAACAGTAAAATTCAAGATATCATAAGTATTTTCGCACGCAAAAACTTGATGAAGTTCTTTTGGATCATCCACACTCAAACTATCTACACATACACGGCGTACACTATGTACATCCAGAGCACAACAATCCAGAACTATAAAATCGGCATCAGCATCTGCTTGAACTTTTTTCGTGTACAGAATCGCAATTCCTTTTACAATTCTTTCAAGTGGGCAGAATTCCAACTTCAGCAGGTAATGAGAAACGTGGATGTCCTCAACATTTGACATCAACGGGAGATCTTTCTCATAAACTTCTTCCACGGATGGATTATGTTTCAAGTTGTCTGATGCCCCTTCAACGGATACACTCCCACCATCCTCCTCCGAACGTTTAAAACGCTTGCTACAGTCATTAACATCCATGTTGGAAACCGCAAAAATTAGCTCCGATCAATTAACTCCAGGGCAAACGTCCATAATTCGATTGTAGCTCCTTCCCATCAAGTCATCATTTCGGAAATCCGAACAACATGCTCCCCAAAATCTCCACGAAATGTGTACATATCTGGGCCCCTTGACCTCCTGAAGCGTTAGCACCCCTACGGAGCGGAATGAAAAGAAAATTCATCTTTTAATCCTAATTTCGAATGTCCTCTTCAAATACCCTACAATAATACCGACATTATTATTATTATTATTATTACTGGTTTTATTCATCTCATTTCATGTTTACACAAGAAGGACACAGACATATCCAT
>JAQGBT010004607.1:0-16136 GCA_034698585.1 Disparrhopalites patrizii
AAGAAAATCGAAAAAGAAAAGAAAATTGAGAAAGAGAAGAAAATTGAGAAAGAAAACTAAATTCCGTAATATGTAGAAGGAAATCGAGAAACATGAATATCTAAAAAGAGAAAAGAAAGAAAGAGAAAAGAAAGGCTGAAAAATTAGGAAGAGAAATCACAAAGCAAACCAGTGAAAGCAAAGTTAGACAGCGAAACAAAGTAGAGATAAAATCCCAAATTCGCGAAAGGAAACACGAAGAAAGCGCAGAGAAATTCAGATCAAACCGAGGGTTCGGAGGAACAAAGTGGTGGGCATACACCGAAAGGGCGGACTAAAAAACGAGGGAGGATGAGCTGAAGGAGAGATAATATTTGGAGTAAACCAGAGTGCAAATGACGAAGCGAGACCTCGGAAGAAGAAGACGTATGAAGGAGAAGGTGAAGTGAAAGAGAGAGACAAGATCAAAGGAGAGCCCCGACAAGGGCGTAATATGAAGGAAAGAGAGAGGAGAGACTCGGCGGTTGGAAGGGAAAGGCACTCACAACCCACCGGCGTCTCCATATGTGTACATACAGAAATGGCTCGGGAAAATGAAATTGAAATCAAAGTAATAAATGACACAAAATCCGATTTCCTATTTATCTTCTCTCTACCTTTCCCTTTGCTCGTCGTGGGGGGAAAGACCTAGGTCCTTTCCCTATTTTGTGTGCATATGTAGATCTTCCTGCACTCATACAAGCCCGTGGCCATCGAGTGGAACGTTGCCCTTGGGATCCTTCGGATCTCTTTACCTTCATTCTTATCATCGCCATCCTCCTCCGTCTCCTCCTTCTCCTCCTCAACTCCTTCACTTCATGTCCTCACTTCCACCAGGAATGGCATGGTGCTTATACGTGGGAGAAGGAAGGCCCGTAATTAATTGCTAATCATTGACATATTTCCTTCAAGACGAACATCGTCTCAGTTTAGTGCTTACACATAGCCTTTCCCTTCAAATTAACTTTTCAGGGTCTGAGTAAATAAACATGGTGACGTTGAAGAGAGATCGGAAGAGAGAGAGAGAGAGAGAGAGAGAGAAAGAGACGAATTCCTGATGGGAGATAGGAAGCAATACAATTTACATTGAACCATTTGCAGAAGTTGATTGAGATGAAGATGGGAGGAGGCGGCGAGAGGAATGATAGAGAGAAAGAGCGAGAGACAGAGCGAGAGAAAGACATAGAGTGAGATAGAGAAAGAGAGAGAGAGAGAGAGAGAGAGAGAGAGAAAGAGATAGAGTGAGATAGAGAAAGAGAGAGAGAGCATAAGAGAAAGGGAAAGAGAGAGAGAAAGAGATAGAGAGAGATTGGGAAAGAATGTGTTTGGCACTCATTTCAAGAAGATGAACAATTCCCATTGGAAGGATAATCCGGCCTTATTGCTCGTCTGAGAAGACAGAGCCATGCTTCTACCTTCTCGAATGTGATCATATGTATATGTCTGTATACATATGTGTGTATACACATTATGTATGTGTATATATGTATTGCAATGAGGACGAAATAGAGAGTGTGGGTGGGAAGAGGCTCATAGAGCTCCAAGCTCACGTACGAAGCCATTTTTTCTACGTACAGTCATTTGCAAAAAGTTTCATCTTGGACTTTCTCACACATTCTTCCTTTTTTTCTCTCTCTCAATTTGAATCTCTCTCTCTCCTCCGCTTTTGCCTCGACTAGAGGGCCGCGACTTTGACGTTATTAACATTACCCACACACCGTCTCCCTCACTTGTCCACTCACTCCCGAGCCATATGAGCCGAGTAATGGGCGGGAGTGACAAAGCCCTTTGGAGCACTGAATCCTCTATGAGAACATCTTCCTTTCTCTGCCTCTCTCTCCTTCTCTTCATCTCAATTTCCTTCACTTGTCCTTTTGTTTATAAGCATTTCCCTTCTTGCCCTTTTTTCCCATTTCTTTCTCTATTTATATTTGATTTTTCTCTCTCCATTGTGCTGTCTTTCGCATTTTTCTTGCACTACTGGTTTTTTCGATTTTATCCAATACTTTAGCTCTTTCCGTATTTTCGTTGTGTTTCTACCTAGCTGTTTTCCGGTATCTTAGTTTCCCGTTTTTATTTTTTCTTCCTTTTCGTTTCTGTATTATTCTGTCTTGCTCCCTTTTAAATTGTGCTCTCTTTATGTATTTTAATATCTCTTTATTTTTGTACTTGTAGGTTTTGCTCTTTGTTTATGTTTAGCCAGAGGTGACCGAAATACTTCAGTTCCAAATAATAATTACAAAATACAGATAAACTCGAAGGCGTTAATTACAAATTATCATTTACTTTGGGCTCCTCCCCAAGCATTTGATTACAAATTACAAAATACAATTGTATTTTATGTCTAACACAAAATGCAATTCACAAAATAAGTCAGTAGCTATTAATGTAATTAAATGCGTATTTTAATTACAAAATGCCAAGATTTTCATTTAAAATACGTATTTTAAATACAAAATTCAAATAAATTTGTTTAAAATATGTATCATATGCGTTCATTTGTATTTTAGAGCACAATCAACAAATCACAAATTCTATTTTGCATCGGTGTACTTTTAAATTACAAAATACAGCAA
Source organism: Disparrhopalites patrizii (assembly GCA_034698585.1). Taxonomy (NCBI): domain Eukaryota; kingdom Metazoa; phylum Arthropoda; class Collembola; order Symphypleona; family Sminthuridae; genus Disparrhopalites; species Disparrhopalites patrizii. The sequence continues at coordinate 2,595 of JAQGBT010004607.1, forward strand.
AATACTTCCAAAAAATCCCGCGTATTTAAATACAAATCACAAAATACATGTAGAAAATATCTATATTTGAAAACACAATCACAAAGTGCAAAAATGTATTTTAAATACGATATATTTCGGCCATCTCTGATGTTTACCTCTTTGTTTTCTCTCTTTTTTTTTAATTTCCTTTCGTTTCTACCTCTTTAATTCGTCTCCCTTTCGCTCTGTTCGCTCTTATGTTTCTTTGTTTCACTCGCTCTCTCTTTTATTCAATATTTTTATTCACTGCTTGTCTTTATTTCTCTCTGCTACCTCCTTTTGTTGTATTTTCCGTCTCTCTTTTAGCAAGTTTTTCTCCCTTATTTTCATGCGGCCTCCGTCCACAATCTCTGCTCCTCGCCTGTGTTTTGTTCCATTTTTGTTTTTCTCTACATTCTTCCTTCCCCTGATTTTTCTAGGCATACTGAAATCACTGTTTCTTGGTCTTTTCCGCCAGCTTTAACTCACAAAGTGCTATTTGCCCTTCGGAATTAAGCTCCTGAGGCGTAGACAGTTAAAGCGGAAAGTATGTCAGCTCCCAGCGTTGTCATCAGCGAAGGAAGCGTGAAAGGGAAGGGCATTATCAAGGAGCGAAATGGAGTGGCTACATGATAGGAAATGCCAGGCTATGTCTTCCAACGAAATTTGATTAGCATCCTTTTCTATAAAGACCAGAGAAAGGAAAACAAAAATTCCTCCTGCTCTTTTCTCGTGGTCAGTCTTTGTGGTTGAAAGCAGATTTTTCCTTTCTAAACGTTCATCCCCAAGTGGGAATTAAAGGTAAGTAGGAAGGTAAAACTTTGACATTTTAATATTCGTTTTTCAGGGTTTCCCCGGGTAGGAAAAATTTAACGGGATTTCCAACCTATACAAATAGACTATGAAATAATTTTTCAACCATTTTTTGCGCAAATAACGTTAAAGTGGAGGTTTCCTCGCCTGCTTTAAACCCATCAAACTTCCCGCGTGCAAATCTTCCATCGCAGTGAAAGTGGACAAGTGCCTCCAAAATACCAATTTCCAAGTTTTATATTGTATCTACACCAAACATGATTCAGGATTCATTTGGGCGGTAAATATAAAAACGTACGGAGTCTTTTTTTTACGGAGAGAAAAATCTTTTTTTTTTTATGGACAGCAAATTTCTTTTATGGAGAGAAAGCAGCTTTTTACAAGTTTTTGGGCGTATTTTCCCAGACAAAACGTACACAAAGTAAATGCACACTCCTAATGATTTTCGTTACCTAATCAAACAAAAAAAACCAGCTTTTTGTATGAGAGGGCAAACCCGGAGAAAAAAACTCTGGTCGGAGGGATGGCAGAGAATGGAAATGAGCTTGACGCTCTCTCTTACACGGGGAAATGTACACAATCCTTCACGACCTGCCAGCCTATCACTAATCAAATCCAATTTCCTCTGCACTTCGCCAAATCACAGAAATTTTCAAATACTACGGCATCCACCCTGTGGCTTTTTTTCATTCTCACCCAACATCCCTTTCTCCACTGGGCCATGTTTGCTTTGTCAATTTAGTTTTTGCGAGGAGAGAAAGATAGTGAATGAGGGAGAAAGTGAGTGATGGTAAAACATTTGGGGAAATAAAGTTTTCCTTTGTTTTTCACAAACACACAATGACTTTCCAAGCACATTCAACCTCTCGTTGATCTTTTTTTTCGGAGCTGTACACACATTTCCCCCGAAACTTTCTCCCTTATAAGTGAGAGGACAAAGGGATGTGGAAACGGAGAAAGCACCATATTGTTTCATATATGAGTAAATACGCTTCCTTTCACCCCTTTTTACAACTGACAGTGACAGACTAACAAGTTTGGCAATGTTCTGGCAAAAATGGAGAAAAAAAATTCCTCTGAAATATCTCTTATTTTCTAGCTTTCTCCTTCTCGATTTCTCTCTTTTCTATTTTCCTCTCCTCTTTTTCGTCTCTCTATGATTTCTCTGTACTTCCTGTATTTGCAGAGCAATTCGCCTCCGCCTCTGATTACATGTGGTGGACGGGAAAAAGGACGGACTTTGCTCAGGAAAAATGCTAATCCCGCACCGCAAAATTTAGTGCTTCGCCAAATGAAAAGAACACACTGACGCCAGCACTTTTGTGGTTATTCTCTTTGCATTCAATCGCCATACAAAATTACAGGAGTCGAAACAAAAAATTGAAACGTGTACAATACATGTACGATTGCATTATGTACTGATAAAAATCAAAGGAGATAAAGGTTGACGATGATCAAAGTGACAATAGAAAAAGTTCAGTGAGAGAGAAATGAATGAAAAATTAAACTTCCCGCCTCCAGCCAGCCTTTAATTGCAGAGGAATAGACAAAATGCAAGTCTTTCCTTGAATTCTTGATTCATTCTAAAAACATTTAGCTGACATGTCAATGTCGATGGGAAGTAATTTTTTTTACCCTTTTGCCATTTTGCTTTGACGTGATTGAAATAAAAAAAAATCATTCCGTCAGCAATTCTGAAAGCTGCGTATTATAGAGCCACTTCAATGAATGATGCGTCATGCCTTCCCCGCTGACTTTGCAAAATGTAGACGTACAAGCTATTCATTTTTTCTTCGCCTTACAAAAAAAAACTGGCTTATAATAAGGAAAAGGAAATATTTTATATTTTTAGCCTATAGAAAAAAACTGGAAATTGCCACGCAGGCAAATTAAATACCTCTTCCCATGATTTATTCCCACTTATGCATATGTATAGGTACATCTATATATTCATACATATATTCATATAGATTTCTCAACCCCGATTGTGACCATAGCAATGAATGGAATTGTTCCAGGAAATTTCTCAGGAAATTAAAGAGCAATTTCCTTCCAAGTTAAATAATTTCTTTGGCGTGTTCCCACGGATTCCCAGGAATTTCAAACGTCCCTTGGAAACCTGGAGAATAATTTCATTTTTGGTCACTGAAATTCCGCTGAAACTCCAGACTTCTGTAGTGTATTTTGTACATAGGCAGATAATTACCTTTCCAAAGCATCCACTAAATAATTCCCTTTCTCCCTAAGATTTCCTCTCATTTCCTCCTCTCTCAAAATTCCTTATTGACCTCAAAATTCTTCTTTTCCCTTCCAAGTTCCTCTTTTGCATGGGATTTTTCTTCATGCCAAATAACACAAATGTGCTACCAAAAGTCTCAAAGGAAGTCGGAGGATCAAATTGGCTCCTATCACTCCTTCAAAGACATTTTTTCCCTCCCAAATTCTCTCTCGTCTCCCATTCAATCAGATAGTGCACGTTTCCAGGGGGGAAACGGACATTTTTTTCTCTCTTGGCAACTCTTCCCATTCACTTTGTTCGTCTCGCTGTTCTCATCATTGAGGCTAGCGGAAGTAATTTTATTTGCAAGTCTCCGTCTCTCTTTTTCCCTCTAACCCCTTCCCTCCTTGTAAAGGAATTAATCAATGAACAGCCCATAAAATACGGGACAATAAGAGCTAAAGGGTGAAAGCCGGAGAGAGGGAAAAGGGAAAGATAGAGACTTACTCTTTTTTTCATGAAATGCTCAGAAGGGAAGTTTGTACATATGTACAAAATACTCGTGTGTATTTTCACATTATTTCGTCTCATTGTCCTTCACTGCACACCAAGAGGGAAAGAGAGAGAGAGAGAGAGACAGAAATGAGCGAGGCTACAAAAAATGAGGGAATTCGTGCTGTGTGACAATGGAGATTGTGTGGGAGCTCTTTGGAAATAATTTGGTCCTCACTTTTGCAGTCAAACCGAGCATGTGGAATGATATGAAACAACCAAGTTCAATGTGTGCTTCCACAGAGAGAGAGACAGAGAGAGACAGAGAGAGACAGAGAGAGAGAGAAAAAAGACAGAGATTGCGTCAATATGTTTTCACAACAACAATCCACCCCGGCTCCTTGTCGCTTCCCCTGACCTTCTCTTTTTCTTCCAACTAAATATCTACATGGACTTTTTTTTTGGCCATGCCCCTCTTTTGTTCGAAGAAAAAGCAGGGCCAGTGATTTTTTTTAGGTGTGTTGGGGGGGACTTCCATGGAAATGGCACAGTTGGACAAGGCTGAAAGAGTTGCAAAAGAAGTAGAAAAGGAGGGTCAGGAGGTGGAACGGGGACTTTTCTTTTAATTCATACTGGCGTAAGAAGACATGGTGAGGCGAAGGCCGGCGCAAGAGAGGGAAAGAGTGAGAGGAGAAAAACTGCAAAAAACGGCAAAAAGCAGATACAGATATTGAGATAGGAATCTCTGAAAGGCCGAGCCATATAAATGATGCACAAGGTGGGACTTCAATGAATGTAAATCGCGTTATTTACTCAATCCATACTTTCTCTCTCTCTCTCTCTGCTCTTGAAGTTTGTGTTGTTATTACTGTAAAAGCGGGATGCTTCTCCATTTTTTCCACGTGTGTATCCAGGACATTTTTCACGTCCGAGATTTCCGCTCTCTTCCACATCTCTCACATTCCTTTCTGCATTCCTCTCCGTCACACTTCGTCTGTAATTTTTCTCTCCCTTTGCCTCTTTTATCTCATGTTTTTTCTTGTCACTTTCTTCTCCCTTTTTCTCCCTTTTAAATTTGTCTCCTGTTCGTTTCTACGCTTCCACTGATTTCTTTTTATTTTGATTTTTTGTCTATTTACTCCCATTTTTCTGCAGTCTCTCTTTGACCCATTTATTTATCTCCTCCAAATTTTTCTAACTATTTCTGCATTTCTTTTTCTCCCTGTATTTTGCTTTTGTTCGTTCTGTCTTTCCGCCTTTCTTCTAATGCTAAGAGTGGCAACAATTCAATTCTGAATCAGATTTTTTGGTTCAATTCGATTCGATTCAATTCAATTCAAATACTTGCAAATTTTATTCGATTCAAAATCGGGAATCGAATCAAATAATTTGATTCAAGACCTAAATCAGATCATAAAATTTAACTGCAATTCGATCCATTACTTGATACAAAATTTTTGGACATTCTTCCAAAGCAGAGCAATAACCATCAAAATATTGGAGCCAATTAAATCAACGGTAAATATTACATCAATATTACTTGCATTTATTTGTAGTGGCAAATTATTAGACGTCGTTATAAGCTTAAAATTTGTAAAAAGTTAAAAAAATATGTCGTAATACTGTATTTTTTGGATCGTTTGAATCATGATGCCATTCAATCCTTGGGCTTGAATAGAACCGAATGGAATCATTTGCATCATGAATCGGATCGAAATGCGAATTTCGATCCGATTCGGGCTTTGAAACGCATCGAACTAAACTTTTTGGGTCAAATTCGATCGTTGTCAGCCCTATCTAATGCCTTCTCTTCGTCTCTGCTTCTGTTCGTCAGTCTCGAGTCTTTTATTTTTTCTCTACTTTTCGTTGCAATAGTGTCTCGCTTCGACCTTCCTTTTGCCCTCTTCCTGACTTGCCCCATATAAATATATTCCTTATTTCTCCCTCCGTTTCCTCCCCACAGACGAATCACATGGAATGAATCAGCCAATGTTTGTTTTGGTGAAAGCTTTTTGAAAGCATTATAAAAAAAGATATAAATGATATGAAAAAAGCTTTCCAACACACCAGAAAAAATCTTCTCGGGGTGTGTGCTGTGAAGTGTACTTATCTCCCATTTTCACCTTAAATGGGTGCAATTATGACTACATTATCGAGTACGACTTCCCCTATCGCTGTCAAAATCCCAGGAGTACGCCATTTATTTTTTTCCCATCCTCCCAGAAAAGTTCTGAAGTATCCACGCTCTTCAAGAGTTTCCCTTTTTCGCTCAGGTGAAAGTAATTGGTGACATCATCTGGGAGCAGTCACATCTTCTGCTGAGCTATCTATAGGAAGGAGCAGAGTGGCATGGGACATTTTCTAAAGTTGGCCCTCAACTTTTAAGGTGGTGACATGTTACTGACATTTGAGGAGATCCTTCCTGTATTTATGTACAAACACATGTACTAATACACCTAACACACATACAGAGGTACGGATGGGAGCTTTGGGTGCTCCGAAGAGAGAAGGCGTCTACGGGGATGGCGATTATTGATAGACTTTTGTATGTCAAGGTTCTATTAACCCTGGCGACTAGCAATAAATAAAGGCTGTCTTCACATATGGACGGAGAGAGGCTGCTCATGATTAAGAGGCGGAGTATTAAGACAAGGAGGAGGATGTTCTACAGATTTACAGATACATCCAGCCTAGGATTATTTGTAGAGTAGTAGAACAGAGCACAGATGTTAAACTGAAAGACAACGCAGTTCATTGAACGACGCGTACGTTGCTCTTATACAAAGGGTTTATTTTATATTTTATACACAGCCATTTATATACACATATGTACGTGTGTACAGGGTGACAACTACATTTGACATCCCTAAAATCTCATACATTGCATTTATAAGGAAGATCCACACAAGCATTGTGCCCGGAAGAATATAATTTTGGAGTTGACAAAGCAGATATAATTAAAATCCAACCGGAAATGAAATATATACATACTTATTTGTGTCGATTTGTCAATTAGCGAGTCAAAAAGGACTGCTCGTCTAGTTTGAACATGGAACTAAAAATAATCGGACGAGGAAGAAATAGTTCTTTAAAATGCTAAACATAATATTTTGACAGAGAATTTTCCCGTGAATTCATTGCAACAAGTTTTATTTAGATCTATCGACACCGGCCATAGGTCGAAATATCGCAAATACAGTTCAGCCAAGATTAAAATTGCGCTTGTAGCCAGGCACAAACCTGACACAAATCTTTATGGGTTTTAGTTGGGTTGCCAAACCCGGTTGTCACCCTGTATACTTAAATGCATATGTGTATATAGCAATACTTCTATACCTGGAAGAGCATGTTCAAGCACCGTTTATTTGTTGTTGTTTTCCAAAAAAAGAAGTGGGCATGTTTGAGTGAGGGAGAAGTACAGGAGGGAAAAATGGAGAGAGCGAGTAATAGAGAGAAAGAGAGAGAGAGAGAGTGAGAGTGAGAGGGAATAGGAAAATAAATTAGTTCCCTCCGGGAAATGTAACATCGGGAGAAGTCTTAAGTTACCAACTTTTCTGGGGTAAAAATGGTTAAAAGCGTCTTTGCGTGAAAACAGTCTTGGGAGGATTTTTTTCCTCAGCTTCTCCATCTTTTTTACACACTCTCTCGCTCTCTCCCTCTCCGTCTCTCTCCCTCTCTCTCTCCGTTTCTCCTTGTGGGAAAGTGTGCGAAAGTGTGGGCTGAAATGCACCTCCATACTTTTATGATCTCTCCTTACATCCGCCACTCTTCTCACTCTCTTCCTCTCGCCACTCGAGTGAATCGTAAGACTCAGAGATCTGCTGGTCGTGTTGGAGCAACTTACGCCGTAAATGTTTGTAAGGGCCCGAGAATTATTTCTATTAGTTGGAGTCACAAGGCAAATTAAAAGGAATTTATGGCTTACTCAATACCAGGAAAAGCCCGGTTAATGCTTTATTCAAATGAGACAAGGCTCTCAGGAACAATATGGGAATATTAGCAAGCTGAGAAAGTCAGATGTATATACACAGCGAAGAAAGTGCGAGGATGAAATCTCCTACTCACAATCAGTCAAGTCTTTTTCTCTCACAAGCTTCTCTTCTCAAGTCCTTCCCCGTCCCCCTGAGTTTCCATGGAGCTTTCTCCAGAAAGGGAAATGAAAGTGAGGCTGAGAAAACTTGGAACTGTACCATGGATATTGTTCAAGTCCTCAGGAAAAGAGAAAGGCCATGAAAGTTTTATTTCTTGAGGGCTTCAAACCTGTTTGATTTCCAAAAATAGTCAAGACCGAGACGCTTGCTCCAGGCCTAAAACCATAGTGATTCGCGAATGTAGATGGTTGTATTCAAAAGTCCCGGGCTTCTATTCTTACACGCACGTGGGTTGAGTTAGGATTTTGTAGAGCATCTGAGTTCAAACTGAATTGAAGCTATCCTAGCTTCATTTATTCATGGAATGATTCATTATCGTGACAATCGGCTTAGATAAGAATGTCTTTCTTCTTATTCTCTCTCTCCATCTGTCTTCTTCCTGGAATGAACGTCGAGCGTCAAGAATTAGGCCTAATACCTTGTCTCTTATTTTCACTGGGTAATTCTTGGAAAAGAACGACGAATCCGAAAAAACAGAGTCAGATCAGAACCAAACATATCCCGGGAGAAAGGATAAAACCGGGCATCAAGGGTATTTATATACAGAATAAATTATCACAAAAATTAAAAACAATGCTACACCATAAATTCTCTGCAAAAGGATTACTTCCGGGAAAATGTCTGTATTAAACTTTTCCGAATTAAAGACCACAAAGGCCAGCAGGGACAGAAAAGCGACCGAAGTAACCTTCAGAGATTTCTTAGACCTTCTAATTGAGCTGAGACTGCCGTTTCGCAATCCGTTTGGCAATACGTCGCCACCCTGCACCCAATAATAACGGGGAGTAAATGAGAGTAGCGATGACAGAATGGTGGGAGTTGGAATAAGAAAAATGGGCCAAATCAATTCCACTCATCCTCTGGTGATAGCCCAGAGTACCCGGAGAAAGTTCAAGGAATGAAGAGAGGAGGAGGGGAAAGGTAGGGAATCTGTTGGGAGAAAGAATTAAGGATCTCAACCTCTTTTCTCCACATTCTCCAGACTCCATTTGCAATCTTCCTTTGACGGTTTACATGTAGATACATATTACATATGTATATGCATGAGGACGATGACAGAGCATTTTGGGATCTCTGGGACTCTCCCCATTCAATCTTCTCAAACTCCCTTTTCTCTCTCTCTCTCTCTCCCTCTCCTTCTTTCCCTTCTCTTTTTTTCTCTTTTTCTCTCTCTCTTTCATTCTCTCGATCTAATCAAAGGAGACAGACTAGTGACAAAATCATTTTAACGAGTTCACCTGCCTTTTCTCCTTACTTTCCTCCCTTCTTCCTTCCCCTTCTTTCCTCTGTTGTGCTCTAAAAAGACTTGGGATTTCAGAGCAAAACTGTCTGTCTGCATACGTAATGGAGAGCTATTGGGAATAAGGAATCCGCAGGATTCAATAAGTGGAGCTAAAACTTCAACTTGGATTGGATTAAATATTCAAAAGTGTTTTTTTCCTTCTTAAAATTGACTTTATGAATGCACAAAATTGACAAATTGCACGGATATGATTTGAACAATAAATTAATTAGGTATTTTGTGTATTCAAATATAATTTTTACCAGGCGCAAATCGATCCGAATTTCGCGCTGGAATCGATTTAAAATTTAATTAAATGAATCGCGAATTTTTTCAGGGGTTTGGAATTTTATTTTTTAGTTTTTTTTTTTGACAACTTATTTACAACAGCAAATTTAACTGACTGAAATTTAACGGGAGATTCAACTGACTTAAATTTAACAGCAAATGTAACCGCAAATTCAACTGACTCAAATTTAACAGCAAATTCAATTGACTCAAATTTAAAATCGAATTCAACTGACTCAAATTTAAAATCGAATTCAACTGACTCAAATTTAACAGCAAATTCAACTGAAATGAACCTTTGTGTCTTTTGTTACCCGAAATTCTTTAAGTTTTAAGGATATCCGGTGGGCATTTATTCAGGCAGAATTTATACTGTCAAATAAACCCAAGCTGGGATGATTGGAACTAACCTGAAATTGAATGAAGTAATCAAGCTCAACTTGAAGCTTGTGCGAAGCTCTAAGGCAAGAAAGTGGATGAAATTGCCTCGAACGTTCCCTTCCAATAGCATTCCACCCCAAATCCTCTTTGTCTCGTCCTGTTATTCAAATTACTCTGACGGCTCTAAATGCAATTAAATACTTTTCACGCCTGGGAAAATCTCTTTTAGCTTTCACACTTCCCCTTTCATTTGTGGGGAAAACCGACAAGGCCATTCTTAACGGGAGAAGTGGTGAAATTGTCATTGTGCACGTGGTACTTTTTTTCCTCTTACGTACAATTAGTTACAAATGTCTCAAAGCATCCCCAAGTAATGGAGATTTTCCATAATAGATACATTTATCTAGGGACAAGTTGTAACATCACACATTCTGTATTTTCTATTTTATTTTTCCCCCTCTCCTTTTTCATTTTTAGTCTTTCTTTTCCACTTTTAGTCTGGCGGGCTTTCTTGGTTGCGCCACATTGACGGAATAACCCCGAAATTCATTCCCATTAGATTCACACTACAATAATTGGTTCCCCGTATTGTTAAGCGTTTTTTGGCGGAATCTTCTGGATGGAAACCTGCCAAACATTTCCCTTCTTTTCCTCCTTTTTATTGTTCTTTTCTGGAGACTTTTTGTTCCTTTCCTCCAGACTTGGGAAAACCATTGGATGTCGCCAATTACGGAAGCCCACTGGGAAAGGTTTTGGAGTTGTAACAGAGGAAAGGCCGAGGTGTTCCCCTTTCCTCGACATTCCTTTATCATTCCATCATTCTCATTCGGTTTCCTATCCTCTATTTCTTAATCACTTCCCTTAATTTCTTTTTTCTCTCTCAATTACTCCGAGAGGCTCTTCCTATCTGGAAATTCCAGCTTCTATCCGAGCTTTCCTTTTTGCTTCATCTCTCCCCCAGCTATCTCCAAGCTCGTAAGTTCTCCTCTGCCGTAAGACAATGACACCAGTCAGATGTTTGAGGGAATCAATTAGGAAATCTTTCACAACCCGCTGCCTGGATCATTAATCTCGTCAAAAATAATTGCACGTGTACGCGATTACACAGAGATACTGGTGAGAAGACAAGAATAACCATTCATTTATATATGTCCATGTCATATATCTACCCATAAACGTATATAGTATATACATATACATATGTATTATACTATACCCACATCGACCCAAATGAATTTCTTCCCTATTGTTCTTGTAACTTTCCTTCCTTTTGTCTTCTTTATGTTTTTTTCTGTCTCCTCATTTTCTTGGAATTTACAGAAAGCCCAGTGCGGAGTGCATAATTGCTTTTATTGTCAATCTGCCATTTTCTAGGTTTATTGCTTGGATACACCGAAAAAGTAATTATAATTAATTCCTTCCAACTTCATACATTCAGGGGATAAGGGCGCCTTTGTTGTCAGTATTTTCTGACACACTTTCTTCTTGGACCTTCTTGGATTTTTATATTGTGTTTGTTTAAGTGACTGGAATCTCTGTCTTCTGTGGTCTCTTCTCTTTATTTTTCTCTTCACGTGTTTTTCTCTATAGTTTTCCTCTTGTCAAGTCGTTTCTTTTTATTTCTCCTTTGTCGCTCTTTTTCTAGTATTTTTTCTCTTTATTTGTCTCTGTTTCGCACTATTCCTTTTTACTCTATCTTTATCTGTCTATCGCTTTTGTTCTTTTTACTGCTCTCTTTTTTTAATTTTTCATTTTCGCTATTTTCTGATTTCGCTCCTTCCCTTTTAATATACTAAAGGTGATCCAGGTTATTTTGGCCCAGACTGGGATAGCTATTCTAACTACGGCATTAATTCCTGGAACAAATAGGTTCTTGCACTTCAATCTAGATATGTTTTTGTACATCTTCACAAAATTTTGTTTTCCTGACATGTGCAGTTTTCATAAAAAAAGGTTTTGAAGTTGATTGTACCTCTAATTATTTTTCCACAGCGTCCACACGGGTGTACAAAAAAATTCTCTGTACTCACTATGGTGAAAACCAATGATCAGGAAAATATTATTATTAATGACAGGACTCTAGAGCATAATACAAATGGAATGATTTTAATATTCAGCTGTTAAATCATTTGTAGGATAGTCAGATAGGCAAAAATAGCGAAAACCCAAGATGCTTTCATTCTTCGACAAGTATGAAAAGGGTGTAATCAATCTCGAGAGAAGGTTAGAAAAATGTGAAGACTAAACATTGACAGTTCGAATTAGATACTCATTTAAGTTGTGGGTATGCGGCATAAAGCAAATATTTTCTTTAATACAAATTGATGTCGACCTATAGTCAGGAACTTGCAAAATCGCGAAAATCGTAAATCTAAATTATTTTTTCATTCAAAAATTATCGATCGGATTAATTTGAAATTTTCTCTGAACTAAGCCAGAGCGCTGTAGATTAGCTTAGTTTTTTACATCCGAATCTCACCAGCCGGGCGACACCACTAAGTTTAAAAAAATTATCTGAATCGCTTTCAAAATCACCCTTACACTAAAAACACGTTTTCTGACAAGCTGCTGAATTTCGGTAAACAAACGTTTGAGACCATTGAGGACAACTCTTTGGCTTTCAAATAACATTGTGTATACATACTTGTTCCTGGCATTAATTTCCTAGTCGGTACAGCTACAATATTGCTGGCCAAAATAACCTCGATCACCTTTAGTAGATATATCTATACTTATATACTTATATTTCCCTTTTTGTATATGCAGTGATATGTATGCATGTGTTTGTATTTGGTTTTCCTCCTACAGCCTATACAACTTTCTTTTTGACTTTACATTCCAACTCCTCCCATTTGGTCTTCACCCTTCTAATTGCTCCCATTCTTTCTCCTTTTCTTTTCACTTATTTAGGAAAAAAACTAAAAAAAAACTATTGCCTATTGCACAAAAAGAAGTAAAAAGGTAAGAAAAAGTTTATTTTGGAGCTTCCACAAGAGAGAAATAGGAAACATTTCCTTTGTAGAAGTAATATCCCATAAGTTTTCTTTTGCATTCCCACTTGCCCTGTAAAAATTCTCCCCCGCAAAGGTTCCCTTCCATTTGTATTTTGCCGTCCAAAAAACCGGAATTGTGTCCAGTAAAAATAATAGAGAATCCATAAAACATCCGACCTTGCATGGTTTAGTACCATTAGAGTGTGTAGTGTGGCTCTATTACAGCCTTTTAAAAAGCTCGTCCCCTTAATTGCCTTTATCTATACGGATGTACCTGCGTAAAATTCCATCTAAAACATCAAGTTAATTATGGAAGATGGAGACTGGACAATCCATGGAAGATTATGCAAATGGACAATTATCATTGCTGGGGACGAACGTGCATGCGTGCTCCTTATAATCATTTGCCTATGCTGGACAAGGCAGAGGGAAGTTCTTATGTATGTATATGGTTGTAGTTATGCAGGAATCGTGGGAATGGCTCCCAGCACGAGTAATGGGGCAATTGTGCAAAGGCAGGGAAGTGGAGACTATCACTAGCAAACTGCATTTTGACTACGTCAGTGACTTACCTTCAACTCCTTGAGGATGAATTCAGGTCTGTGGGAATTGTTTATCAAGCTCTGGTACTTGTAGATATTTTTCTGTTAAAACAAAAGGAAAAAAATTACAATGACGGGGAAGTTAGTGATTAACCTTGCATAATAACACTTGCATGGAAGGGGGATATGTATAGACAATTTTGACAATGGGAAAAAAGCTCCTACAGGCTACACAAACATACGTGGCGAGAGAGTGAGAAAGGAGTTAACCAGTGATTAATTCACTTTTTCTGGCATCTTCTCTTTCTCTCTCTCTCTCTCTCTCTCTCTCTCTCTTTCGCTATCTCGCTCTGTCCATATGTTTTTCTGTGCTATACGGGAC
>JAQGBT010004608.1:0-16135 GCA_034698585.1 Disparrhopalites patrizii
AGAGAGAGAGAGAGAGAGAGAGAGATAAAAACAAAAGGGTTGTGTGCAAATTGTCATTACTTTCCTAGTTGGAGCACTTTGTTAAGGATTGAAATACGTCAAGAGTATTCTGTAATAAAACAAATCAGCAAATGTAACCATCATTTGACTGTTCTCAGCTCTTCACTGAGACTGCACACTCGTCAATACGCACATTTTGTAACTTTTTATTTTCTTGGCCTTTCCTTATGAGGATATAAAATGTCATTTTTTTTCCATTTCATGAACTGTACCATATAATATTTTTTTTTTGCAATATCATTCCAACTTCCAGATGTGGGACATCGCGGAAAACTTTTGGGGTGGGACCTTATGCACACTTTGCCTATCTTTCCCTGTACTTTGATCATTCCGTCCTATACATTAATCTCTTCCTTTGGGATAAAAGGATGGCAATCCTTTGAGCACTTGGCCCTTTCCACGTGTCCCCAACATGCTTTCATTTAAGCACCCATTTTGCATTATTTGTGATTCATATTACTTTTTTTTCATATTACATTTTAACCCCATACAGGACTGCAAGGATGAACGGAAATGTCCCTGTTGAAGGGACCAAAGGTGAAAATTGGGAAGAAACGTGGCAAAAGAAAGAATTAGTGTTTTTTTTTGTTTTGTTTTTGTTTTTTTGAAAGGATAAAATGGGAATTAATGTGGGTGGATGAAAAGATGTAAATAAATACTTCACACGACATGCAAAAAAATAAATATTACATCCATTTATCACCCCCCCCCCCCAAAAAGCAAATCCTCCCGGTGGGGATTTATTATTTGCGTTAATTTTTGCATCTTTTATATTTCTCCATATTTACTTGACCCAAACTCTCCCTTGTATTTACGAGGCTTTAGGCACACATTCCAGCTGTACACAGTCGTACTTACAAATATGTGACTTGACAACAAGCACCCTTCCCCATGTGTGTAAAAGTACAGATAGCGGAATTATTGTGCATGCAAGAATTCCAAAGGAGGAGGAGACGACGAAGAAGATAAACATTAAAAAAAATATACACATACTACAAGAGTCTCTTTTTTGGTGTGAGTAATTGCACATTGGTGTTCCTCTCTAATCTTATCGGTCATTTCAAGTATCAATAGAGCCTATGAATGTATTTTCTTAGTCTCTCGCCTCTTTATTTTTTCACACAACACATCCAGTCACGAGAAAGTGATTGAAAAAAAAAAGGAAAAAAAAGTTATCTTTAAAAAAAAAACAGGGGGGGGGGCAAGACACATTTACTTCACAAACAAATACTTACTAATGGGAGAAACATCTCAATTTTTTCAGGATGTTTTTTTGTCCTATTTTAATCCATTCCAAAATGTAAGGAGTTGACGTTTTGTCGTGTTGTTTATGCAAGGTCTTTTAACATAGCTTAATACCTATACATATACTAAAATATTGCAGTAAAATTAATACGGAGAAGGTTTGGAGTAGCTGGCAGTAGCAAATGCATTAGGAGACACTGCATTTTGTCCCGTTTATTTCCATGGATTTCCCCAAATGAGAGGGAAATGGACAAGCACACCTTTTTTCAGTTGTCGATGAAAGGGCGTGAGTCATCTGTCATCAATCACTGTCTTCTCGAACCCTGTATTTATGTCCAGTCAAAGAGAAAATAGAAGAAGAAATAATTAATTCGTGGAGTATATGAAGTGAAGAGAAGTTTTTATATTGATTTCAGCACAGGTGATCTCCTGCCACTTGCCACCGACCTAGAGACATGAAAAATAAAAAATAATAAAAATGTTATTTTGTAGATTATTACATCCTGTCTATTTTTGATTGTGCCTTATCCACTCGCCTGTATCTGGATGCATACGTAATATGGATTTTGTAAAAGGAGTCATTAAAAAACAAACTCAGCACTATAGCACACTTTAGAAGAGGAATTACTATATTTTTCTATGAATTATTCCATGATGACGCTTGACGCAGTCGCTGGATTCGGAGATAAAAAAAAAACAGCAACATGTTTAGAATTGATTCCCAATCAACAACATGGTAAACACAACCACTTGTTTTCAATCAATGAATACACACTTGCTTCATGTATTCAGTGATTTATTATTACAATTCCTTGTGTTGTTTTTTCCACTAAAATGGGGCCAAGTGTGCATACAGAGATTTTTTTTTTGTCCTGGACAAAGAATGACAATATGTTATGTTCATAAATATTTGGAGGAAGAGAGACAAAGTCCTCATAATCTTGGTTGGTGTCATCACATCTACGAGAATAAAATTGTCCAGAAAGGATACAACAATTTAGCCACTGATGACTCTTCCAAGTGTTTATCAACTAATTATTGTGTAAGGGACAGAAATAGAAATTGTGCACTTTCTCTCGTGTATTTTTAAACATTATTCTGACTCTCTTTTTGAACTTATCCATGTACTGATGCATGCATGCACATTGTTTGTACGCCTTTTTCAGTGATTCAAGCATGCGTTTAGGTAGTGATTAGTGCTTTCCAGGTGCAGTCATGATGGATGAGGAGAATCCGGCCCGTGTCGGACATCTGAATGGAGGAGGACAGCGAAAATGAGAATCCAATTACAATTATGAAACTGGAACTGAGAGCCCCACCTGTGTTTTGTCCAGCAGACCAAAACAACTGCACCTAACGCAAACGTTGCCTAAAAAATGTATAGCTACTAAAAAAATGTATAGCTAGCTCCTTCGGGCTTCCATCCATTTTTCCAGATGTAATTATCAGGACATTTTACGGAGTATTCAGCCACTGCGTTCCATTACTACTAGGATTTGGCTTATTTTATTAATGGAAGAAATACAAGTACTAACTCTATGTTATCCAGGGAACAGCTATAAACATATGTATGTATGTATATGTAATGTTCATATTAGTAATTAGTAACAATTAGCGGTCAGATACAGTCCTGGTCGGTGACCGGAAATCAATTGCATTTTATTAAGAAGCTAAGGCATTTCACGGTCATTTAGAATAAAGAAAGCAGCTTTTTTTTTTAATGTGAAATACTTAATATTACTTATGTGGAAACACATTCCATGTGTTAAAACAATTATAATAACTATTTTTTTCAAAATGCATGGCGAAAAAACCTTATTTCACCCCAAAGGATGGCCTCCGTGTAAACCTGCGGTCATACAACGTGGTAAAGCCTAGTAATACTACAAATATTCCGACTTAAATGCATCTCTGGCAAATCTGTGGACGTCATCCATGTATAATTCAGCAAGTGAAACACCTCACGTGCAAGGCATCCGACGTACATAATTTATACTCTGACGTACTCTAATTTATACTAAAGATGATGAGTCACACAAGCGTCTCTGTAGATTTCACTTGGTACAATGGACGCTTTTTCTCAAGAAATTGTCCACTGAAAGCTTTAACTGACTTGGCACGAAGTTAATTTGGGGGCAAATGCACGAGTACGGCCTCGGTTAGCACGAATGTATGAGAGACGGTAGTAAGTATTCTAATTGTATGGAATGATGATAAAGAATGCATTTATATGCATAATGCATAGGTAAGATTGTACGTACTTCTACCCCAATTATTACACAAGTGCTTCCACTCAAAAACGTTAAGTGTGGGTCGGAAAAGCGAAAACCACGTTTAGGATGGGATTACATGGAAAGTTAATTGCTTCTCCTGTAACTAGTTGCTAGTTACAACTTACAACTATAAACTGTAACTGTGTATAGGTAATAATAATTACCATCGCATTATCTAAATGAATATTGACTGATAAAAGTCCCTTGGAAATAATATTATTATAGAGGTCCTCATCGACCTGGTTTTTTCGAGATTTCATACCCGAACCGGATCGTTCAAGTCCCATTACCTTTTCGGACCGAACTTGACCCGCTCATTTCCAGGGATGAGAAGCTGTAGTCTAAGTTCAGATGGAGATTGTGTAGCCATTTTTCAGGCTGTCAAACCAAATTCGAATGTATCCGAAATGGACACACGAATAACTTGGACTTACGATTACGAGGCTTGAGTTCACTCTGATTCTTATTATCTTAATATTTACATTCGGGTCAAATAATAAAATGCCGATTAAAATTCTCTCCGGATTTTTGTAAATCTCTCCAAAGAAAAATCCCTTTTCTTTCTCTATGGCCAATTTTCATTTCTCGAACCGCATAGTTTTTTGTTCGGGTTCTAATTCTTAATTGTGATTAACTCAACCCGTTCACACGCAATTTGAAAATAGCTATTTTGGATATATGGTTCAAGTGTGTATTTACGCATCATAGTCACAATAAAAAAAACGTCATGGGACGTGGTCGAATCTTCATCGAAGATCTTGGGACTTGTTGCCTCTGTTGGAACTCGGGAAAAATCTCATTGGGCGTCTAGCTATCTTCGCTACCTTACACTTTTTTTATCTGACCTAATCTCAAAGAAACAAATTTCAGCTCAAACGTGTTCGACCAACTGCCTTTTCGATGCTGTGTCCGGAGGCCAAATAATCCAGATATTTTGATTCAAGTCGAATCAAAACACGATGAATGAAAAAGCAGGTTCATGTCCATTGGATTTTGGAGACAGGAACAACTTAAAAGGTAAATGCTAAACTTGGACTTGACCCGAACGGGAACTGGACTTCAACTTGGACCAAAATCCCAATAAACAACTCGAATCTACAGCTCTAGAGGAACTTAATCCCATTCATCCTCTACCATGCCCTAGATTTAACCTTGATAATGCACAAAGTACAAGCGTGATACATATCAAGTGCATCAAAATGAGATTGCATCAAATGTTATTCATAAATTCATGTACCCGGGTGGAGCTCTGAAACTTAAAAATCAAGTCCTACTAAAATACCAGCTGTTACTATACCCCTAAAAAAGTGTCATTCTAAAATAGAGGATTAAATTTCAGGATGCCTGCAATCCTCATCAAGGCTAATGGGAGTCACCTTCACGGCTGCAGTTGTCCACAGATGAGCACCAACGACTTTTGTAATATGATTTTATTGGTGAGTGATCACTGCCCCTCCCATTTCAAAAACGACAGCCTTTGGAGATTTACTGTCCTGGACGATTCCGAAATTATGTAATACTATACAGCAAAAATAATTTATAGCACCTATCATATACACTCATCTTACACTCAAGGGTAGGATTAATCGTTGCACTGGTGGACACCTGGCTTTTCTCTATCTTCAAAATAACACACTTTAAAATTACTATTACGGCTTTTATCGTAATCAAAACTTTACAAAAAAAATGGATCAACATCTTCAAGTTTAATTTAGACTACCAATAAGTCTTATGCTGGTGCTTAAGGACAAGGTATTGATTTTTTATTTTGGTAGAAACCATTTGGATAAAAAATGATGCTTTGACCTCAACTTTCTCATGAACTCTTATTGATAGCTCCGCCATATTGATGCAGGCACATAAGCTCTGGCAAAGGTTTTTTTTTCGCATCATAAAGAACCACAAAGAACAGAGAACTATACAACCCCTGAAACGTTGCAAAAGACGGAAGAGATACTCCTCAAGCTAATATTTACTAAAAATATTTACTAAAAAAACGTTTTTTCTACGACATCTGCAATCATATCATAAGTTCATATCATCATCTGCAATCATATCATCATAAGTTAGAAAGCATCGTCCCTCGGAGGTGCTTTTTTGATGTGGCAAATGCACTCAGAAAAACCAGCCGTTCGTACACACGGCTAAATCGATTCTATTTCGATAAGATTTTTCACCTGAGTTAAAATAAATAGTGCATTTGTTTCGTAAAACACTACAATTGAGCACATTGTTTCGAAAACAAAACATCTCAATATTTTACCCGTCACAAGTCAAAACCATGTAGAACAAATATCATGTTACTTCCTGAAATCATGTCTATAGCTTCACCAATAAATCATACAGATGCAGGTGGTAAGAAAATTCTTGTAGTCCCACCTAAGGCGTCTCACCATAAATCCCATTTGACGATGAGCAGTTTATTTTAAAAGCCCTATTGACAGAGTACACCGAATAAATTTTGATTCCCTCGCATTGGACCAGAATTGTCAAAGATATGGCCATAAACACGTAGGTTAAGATCGGTCTCCGAAGTTTCTCCAAATTAATTGGGATTTCGCCCTTTTTCTCACAGTATTGCATTAAAAGAAGGTGAAGCAGATTTGTTAAGCATATTCGGAATTCATAGAACCGCTTTGACCTGCTTCTGCTGTTAGCAAGGGACCTAAAGGACCTAAACGGCCATTAAAATCTTGTTTAATGGATTCTGGCCCAGCCAAAAAAATTCCCATTACGAACCAACAAGAATTGACCAATTTTTCTGCATCCACTTAGTAGGAAATTTTACTGATTTTGAAACAGTGCAGTAGCATTTTTTAGGTCTTTTTAGACCCCACTACAAATTCGAATTTGTCTTCTCATCTGATTGTTATAGAACATAAGTTACATCTAAAGTTTTAGCAATAGCTTTAGAATGCGTTATCACCCGTCCCAGGACGATCTGTCGTTTGGACTGTGGGCGGGGATGACAAAGGTTTTTCCACGCCCTGTAGCTATACAATATCATTCCTTTCTTCTGTAGTTAGTGCCAGGCTAAAGTTTTACTCTCTCAATGATTAAGGTAGTTATTTGCTCAGTGCCAGAATTAATCCACAATGCAGAGAATCTAAAAATACTGTGTCCAACTAAAAAAAATGACTAAAAAATACTAGTCGCAGCAAACGTATCAAGGTATTTGCAATGATAAGAATGTGTACTGTTACAGTTAAACAAATAATCAAGGGGGGTATCCATGAATTTGTATGTATATTTGAACTGCAAATATGGTGCAAAATGTGATTCGCAAAAACCGCACCTTAATCTTCTTACCCGTTGCCTACTACTAATTCCATATGAGAGTTTTATATGCAATGTTTCCCCTCCTCCTCCTCCTCCTCTGTCTCTCCCCTCCGTATTTGTCCGCGTTTTGATAGGATGGTTTACTTAACACATGACAGCACCTTATGCACATTTCGGTATTTTGTTGCTCACGGGCTGGAAGAAACGCTAGGACATTATGGTTTCATGTCCGTTGCAAGAATTCTACTTGCAGGTCCTTTTCAAAAGGCTTTGCCCATAGCTTCAGTGGAATCAGTTCGTATTTTTGACGTGACACGAGAGGATCTGCTTTTTTTTCGACACTTTTGAATCGTGATGTGGGGTGTAATTATAAGCTTACTTGTAAGACATTTTTTTTTTAAATCTCCGAATTTTATTTCCTACAATTGTCTTGGTTCGAAGGGATTTCTTTTGAAATAACTATTGTAGACGTTACGAGAGGCCGGCTTTTGAAAAACCACTTTGGTCCTTGAAATATATGTCTTTTTGAGTAAAGTCTACAATTAATTTTGGGGGAATTTTTTTAAAGGCTAAAAATTAGTCCTAGAGTTGTCAGTAAATTTTCATTGCATCTGGGGCGTAATGAAACATACTTGAATACATACATACGTCGGTAATACGCATGTATATTAATCTACTCCCAAGTGCCGGAAAAGTTTTTATAGTATCTATCAGCGGCCTCAAGTGTCTCATGGCAATGCATTCTCTTTGACAGAATTTTTCCCACAGCTTATTTATACTAGCAAACCTACTAACAAAGCTGTCACTGGTAATAGTTAATTTTAAAAAATCCTTGAGAGCCAAGATCCGCTTATTTCTTTCCGTTTACAACCTTTTTTACACAGTGAGAGTATGAACATTTGCCAAGTTGCATTATTAAAATTATCCGTTTTTTTTTTCACCTCCGTAGTTCCTTTGTGCTTGTGCAACCGTTCAAGGGGCGAATGGGAACCAACCGTCTATTCAGTGTGGGGTAAAACGATTTAAAATTTTTTTTTTTTAAATTTTTACTACACCATTTATTACACGGAGTGATTAAATTAGTAGTTACCCACAATTAGCCCATAAGTACCGAAACAAAAAAGAAAGGAGAGACATAAACCGCATCATTTTTGTCCCAGGAGTGTCCTCCAGGAACGCAGCGCGAAGAAGGCACCGGTTACTATTGTGGCCGTTGTCTTCCAGTCCAATCGTCTTGCCAGCCAGGCTTCTATTTAGACAGACAACAATGTACTCCTTGTCCATGCAGGTAACTTGGATCATTCTTATGCCTATACACAAGTCTGGAAGTCACACCGTAAAGATTTTTTCCATTATTACATTACACATGTATACACACAGATTTGCAACAGGATGCAACCGAACCTCCGAAGGAATCACTTGTGATTGTATGAGAAATTATGTGGGGAGACAATGTGATCAGTGTGCACCGGGTTGTTCTCAGCGAGATGCGTATCCCTATGATTGTTTTCGATCTAATGAGACTAGTACCTGTACCGGGATTGGTTGTCCAGGAGGCAATACCTGTTCTGGAGGTGGTTGCTCCGAAGGATGTGCCGGGGGCAGTTGTTCTGGAGGAAGTTCTTGTTCTGGAGGTACTTGTCCAGGAAATAGCCCTTGTACTGGTGGTACTTGCCCCGGAGGAAGCCCTTGTTATGGGGGTACTTGTCCAGGAAATCGTCCATGTACAGGTGGTACGTGCCCCGGAGGAAGCTCTTGTTCTGGGGGTACTTGTCCAGGAAATAGTCCATGTTCAGGGGGTACGTGCCCTGGAGGAAGCTCTTGTTCTGGGGGTACTTGTCCAGGAAATAGTCCATGTTCAGGGGGTACTTGTCCTGGAGGAAGCTCTTGTTCTGGGGGTACTTGTCCTGGAGGAAGCTCTTGTTCCGGGGGTACTTGTCCAGGAAATAGTCCTTGTTCGGGGGGTACTTGCCCTGGCGGAAGCTCTTGTTCTGGGGGTACGTGTCCAGGAAATAGCCCTTGTTCAGGGGGTACTTGTCCAGGAGGAAATTCATGTTCTGGGGGTACTTGTTCTGGTGGAGGAACATGCCCAGGAGGTCGCTGTCCAGGTGGGGGATCCTGCCCAGGTGTTGGCTGTCCCTTACAAGGCTCATGCACGGGTGGAGATTGTCCTGGAGTCGGACATCGTGTGTCACCGCCACCTCTTTGTCCAGGCTGTCAATGTCGTGGTTATGGTTGTGCATGTAAGTCCCATTTTTTTCCCAGGAATAAATTTATAGGAATTTTCAAACGGGAAAAATTTAGATGGTTGTTAGTGGTCCGGTTTAAGTAATTAATTTTTGGATTCCATAGGTGACACTTGCCGTGTGGGCATTCCCCCTGAAGTGACACATCCGGTTTGTCCGCCTTGTCAGCACTATCACCAGCATTGCCCCTCTTGCAGCAGTCAATGTGGGCAACAGCAATCTTGTGGTGCCAGGCCCTGTCCGGGCTGTCCGGGCACCCAGCCTAGCTGTTCTTGCCCTCCCCGATGTCCCAGTTGTTGCTCCAGAACTGTGAATAATTATTGTACCACCGTCGTGCAGAATGGAACTCAAGGTTGTCAGGCTTGTGGGGACACAAATGTGGTGGTGGATGTGAATGTAACTCAACTGGTGGATGTTTTAACCAACGTATCCTTGACCTGTGAGCTCATCGTCAATGTCCAAAATGACGAACCGACCTGTGAGGTCTGCAATTGTGACAGCAGAGGGACGGAAAAGATTATTCATGGAGTTGGGAATGAGACAATTTGCCTTTGCAAGGTATGCATTTGTATGGATTTAATGTCACCATTTTATCCTATTATTTTTATTTAATTTTTAATTCTGGACCCAAAATTGACGAAGAAAACAATTACTCTGATTTGTACAGCCTAATGTACACGGTGCAACGTGTAGTAGATGCAAGCCGGGATATTTCGGATTGAATGAAGATTTGGAAGACGGTTGTAGCGCTTGCTTTTGCTCTGGAGTGTCCAACATTTGTAGTGCGACACCCTTGTATATCACGCATTTACGCTGGTCTTCAGAATCTGGGTAAATTTTTTTATGCGCGATTTCTTATATTTTTTTACAAATTATTTTTTTACCATATTACCAAATAAATAATTTTATCTATTATATCAAGGCACACACTTTTATCTAAAACATATAAATATGATTTTTCTTGGGTTTCCATTTTGATAAAGGGATACCAACGAAGCGGTGGATATCAATGGGACAGTTTACTGGAAAATACCAAATATTTTCGGGAATTTAGTACTACCATTATAATCATTCTTTACACAGACGCTTTCAGAATTATTAGATTATTACCAAATTATTGCATTTATTATTTTTAACATGCGTCTTGAGTTTTTAAAAATTCAAATTTGTCTCTTTGACTGTATCAGATAACATCGTACGGAGGGAACTTAGCGTGTGAACGACGAACATTTTATCCCAGCTATGGGACTGGACGTGCAACGGACATTATTATTGTGAGCAACAATGGTGACGTTGTCCTAAGCTATGCATCACCCAATAGCGAGGTATACATATCCGAGGATTTGAGGGCCACACACGTTGTCCATTATTAAAAGGATGACATTTCATTATCACCATGTTATGGTGTGGAGTCATTAAAATGCATTAAAATGTTTAGGTTGACATACAAGTGACACTGAATGACAAGTCCGGCTGGTTGTGTGCCCGACCCGGTCACGTAGGACCAGCGTCGAGACAAGACATTTTGGAGGTTTTGACTGACGTGAAAGCCATTTACGTGAGGAATGTGAGTGATTATTTGAGTGTCATCTTGGACCACGGAACCATCACGCAGACGGACTATGGTATCATCACGGTTTTGGAGGAGTGTACTTGTCCCACAGGTTATCAGGGATCTTCTTGTGAGGTATGACAGCTTTGTCAAATATTTTGTTAAAACGTCATGTATAGCAACCGTTGGGGAATTTTTTTTACATCAAATAAATGTTTACATATAAGTAACTATTTACAGAGTTGTAGTCCGGGATACTACCGAGAGCCATCGGACATGTCACAAGGGAACTTCGGGGCTTGCAAAAAATGTCCTTGTAGCTCCAATGCGGAAGGGTGCTACAGAATTGATGACGAGCTGGAGTGTCAGTGTAAGAATGGTTTTGGAGGGACCAAATGTGAAGATGAAGTTTCTTGTGGTATGCAAATTTTTATCAACATTCATCACATTAATTGTGTATTTCGAATGACAATTATGAACAGGTATCATTTTCTCCCGGCAGATACGCTAAGCGTGACGTTGAACCCCATCTCATGTGTGGATTGCTACGATAAAGTCCGGAAATTTACCTGCAGCTACACGAGTAACAAGAGATTGAGCATCAGTTTCAGATTGAATGTGACCACCCCTTACAACTCATACGCGGAGATGGAGGCTGAAGAAGAGATTCGTCGAGGGAGGAAAATTGTGATTGGAAATCAGTACCGGAATTCAAGGAGCATTGCCATTCCGATCTATCAGAGTTTGCAACATGTCATCTGTGAGCTACGATCCGTTGATGATCGTGATGTACCGTCGGACGATGTCTTCGGGAGAATTCAGAGCAAAATTAGTGCGTTTAATACCACTTTTTGTTTCATGTTTGGAATCAATTTACAAAAAATATAATATAAACAAATATAAAAATATCAATATACCAAAAACAAATGTTTTCGTATTATTAGCTGGCAGACTCTGCCTCCAAGCTCCCGTCCAGGATGTTGTGCCCCGTGTGTCTATCCATTGCTCCTCCGATTTCGTTTGCCTTTACACGGGTGAAAATACTACAATTAAGTGTGACTTCATGAATGCTCCGAGCAATGTAAGTGAGGGTTCGGGTAAGAATTGGGATTTCATTTGTCAATGGAACACTAAAAATTGAATAAAAATTGTTTTCTTGCATAGGTCGTGATTCAATGGAGAAAGGACGGACAGTTATTAGGATCTCCTTATGTAGGTGCTAATAACACTTTGGTAGTCACCAATGCCCAGCGTAGGGACAGGGGAACCTACATTTGTAGTGCCTATGACGGTCGTCACACGGCCATGTTTACAACGGTTGTCCACGTGACGACTCCCAGCTGTCAGAGTCGGGAATCACCACCTTGGAATTTAAATTGTACTCACAAAGTGGTCAATACAAAAGCAGTAGAACGTGTCTTGCGTGACGAAGAGATTTCCGTCGAACCGCCCCCTGTCCTCCGTCCTCCAATCCCACCCAGAGTATTTGCGTCCCCGAAACAATTAAACGTTTCCGTGGGACAACCAGCGAATTTCAGATGTCGGGCATCGGATGAGTCCTTGGCTGTAACTTGGAGGCCGGAGGGGAGTCAATTCCGACCATTCCAATCACTGGAAGGACTGCTCAACTTTGATTCCGTGCGCAAATCCGATGAGGGCACCTACACTTGCATTGCGGAGAATGATTATGGGAAAGCTATGACCAAGGTCACTTTGGTGGTCACCGACAGTACGACATTAATTGCTAATTCAAGTACACAGGAAAATAAAGCGTGTGGACCAATGATCCATATTATAATGTATTTTTGCAGATGTATTTGGTCTGAAACTTTATTCGGCCCCACCAGCACATCAGGCGGAACAGGGATATCCTATCACGTTCACTTGTGAAAGTGACCAAAGAGATTTAGCTTTCACATGGAGTCGAGAAGGTGGTCCTTTGCCTGGTAATGCCGTTCAGTATTCCAATGGTACTTTAGTCATTGCACAGATGGAGGGCTCCGATGCTGGTACTTACATTTGTAATGCTCGAAGTTCTTCTGGAGACTCCGCGGAGGCCAGATTATTTGTGAGGGTGAAGCCGGTAAGTCTGTAAATAATTTTTAGCATTTTTTTCTTGAGTTGATTTTAAGGTTGTTACCGTCACGGAATAGTTTAGATTCCTTCGATAGCTGGTAAAACCTTTTTTTAAAAAAATCTTTTTTTAATTCCTAGAAAACTAACACCATCTTTGCGAAGCCGGAAGTAAAGGTACTCTTACAAAGTCCATATGCAGCAGAATCAGGAAGCAACGTGCGTCTTCATTGCCACGCGACTGTAGGTATTCCTTTGCCAAGTATGGTTTGGACAAAAACATCCGTGGAGGATGGAAGGTAAAGTAAAAGTTTCTGATGTACACAAATATTGAACACAATCCAGTTGGGAGTAAACAATTCAAACGATTGTAATTGCAGAACGACGGAGAGAAAACTGAGGTCGGAGCAAACGCAGTACATGCTCATTCATGAACTGAAACACATCAAACAATCTGACGAGGGCAACTACACATGCACAGCAACTAATTCTTTGGGTTCCTCCAGTGCCATGGTGCAGGTTGTGCTTGGAGACCAAGCAGATTTCCAATGTGCTCCGAATGAATTCTTATGCAAGGATGGCTCAACCTGCATTTCTGTGCAATTGGTATGTGACGGAAGCAAAGACTGCCACGATGGAAGTGACGAAGATCGGTCCACTTGCAGACGACGTCGCAGACACCTCCATAAAAACAAGCATTAAATTTTCCACTACCATGCAATCGTTTTGCGTGGCGCTTAATTTACTACTGAGGAGCCATCGGCCATAATCTTACTACTCCAATAGATATACAGATTGTTTCATTTTTTTCGATTATTTTAGGTTATTTCCTGATTCAAATATCATAATTTACGACGCTTTAACTCTTCTCAGGAATCAAATCAATTCAGTTATCTTACAAAACCAAATAAAACCAACACTACCATTCTGTACTCAGGAAGTAGCAGGGAAATTTTTGGTATCTCGACAAGCAACAATTGATACCAATCTCCTCAAGAAATCAGCAGGGACGGTTTAGATACTTAGAAAAACTTATAAAAGACTACTGTAATGGCCTCCTCATGAATACGCTAGGGCATTTAGATTCCTTATGAAAGTGATTATGGATGTTCAAAATCAGCGGGGTTCTAGCTAATGCTATAGTATTACGCCCCATACATGCACGGAAATATAATGTACAATTATTACAATTTGATGAACACCTTAAAAATTACATGAAGATGAACAAGCGTTTTAGAAAGTCTAGATTTATTTAAGAATATTAACAGTCTTACTTACTGCCCAGCAATGCGCTCTTAGATTGCGATTTCTCTGATTCCTTATTATGTAAATCACATTTATAATCCTTAACAAATAAAAACAAATAAGGTTCTTTCGTTTTGGTTAAGTAACCATTTCTAAAGTCTTGAGCTGTCATCCACTTGTTTTTCACTTTGACTTTCCGGCAAAAAATCCAAGTTTTGTCCATACAACACACTAAAATTAAGTCTTTATGTACCAAAACTCGCCCAGGTTCAAATGACTCAGACCAGATTTTGGAAGCTGGGCGCAAGTATGCAATCACCGGCGAGGGGTAATAATTTGTGAAATCCGTATCTTCGGAAATTGATTCTTTGTTGCTCTTCTTTCCCCCGACGGAAGCATATTCATCTGATTCACCTTTGAACACTAAACCAAACTCGTCTAGTTGTATTGTTGACCCGAGGAAGTGGGTGTACAGTGTGAAAAATCCTTTCAAACCTCTGTATAAATTATAAACTTGATTAGCACTCATAGAATCCCATTGGACTTGAGACATTTCTGGGGTTAGTTTTGGAGCAAAAGTAGCTTCTTCGTTGCTCTGAACATCTCCTGCTAACATGTAATCATGCAGATTCAGAAGTACTTCCTGAAGAGCTAGTGCACCCACTTGTGCCATAATTCGAGTAAGTTCGGGAGAACGTATATGAGGATGAATTTTACAACTTCGTCGAAGAAGTACTGGTCCAACGTCGAATCTGTGTTTGAAAAACATTTTTATGATATGATCAAGGTCTTCCATCAAATGAAACATTCAAAGTAGACAAGTTGTGCTTACTTATGAGGAGCAATTTTCATAATGGAGATCCCAGTTTCCGCGTCCCCATTACATATGGCCCGAGCAATGGGAGCAGCTCCTCTTAATTTTGGCAGTAAACTTCCATGTACATTAAGGATTCCTCTGAAAGATCATAACACGCAAAGCATCAATCAACAAAACGCCTTACAAATGTACAAGCAAAGCTAACACATACACTTGATGCATGCACGATCAACTAATTTCTACCATTAAGGAATCCCTGTGAACTTACAACTTGCAACTCTCGATTACTTTCTTTGGAATCAGGTGTCCAAAAGAAGCCACAACTCCAATATCATACCCCTCGGTATACTTAGTCCTTTTAAACTCATCCCAGTGATAGGTTGTCAACGAGAATTTCTTCGCATATTTTCCCACCCGATTGTCTTGATTTGAAACGACCACACTGATATTGCTGTCAGAATGAACGATTTCTTGTATGACTCGGAGACATACCAGTGAAAAATCATCACTTCCCAAGAATAATAGACGGCAATCTGAATCCCTGACACTCCTTCGGTTTCCATTCAACTTACGACATGTACAAAAGTTGGTGGCGTAAGGAATATTTTCACGAAATTTGCAGAAGCTTAACCGTCTCCAAAGACTCGAAACCATATTCTATATACGGTTAAAAGACTAAATTTTACAGTATATTCCATAAAACCCCGGCAATCGGTTTCACCTGCAATTTGTGAACAGTAAAATAAAATAACAATGAATTACTTCAGAGGTCAAATTAAAAAAAATATCCTTTTCTAATTTCATACTTTAAGTAACTACGAAAATTTCATATTTATATCCCTGAACTGAAGGAAACGTGACCTATCAAAATCAACGGGTTAACAAATAACAACGGAAAACTTTCCATCTTCCCCCACGAACCTGTATAATTAGCTTCAAGACTGAAAATACAGAACACTTACTTTTTTAATAATTTCTTCAGCA
Source organism: Disparrhopalites patrizii (assembly GCA_034698585.1). NCBI lineage: Eukaryota > Metazoa > Arthropoda > Collembola > Symphypleona > Sminthuridae > Disparrhopalites > Disparrhopalites patrizii. The sequence goes on from JAQGBT010004608.1 coordinate 15,775, forward strand.
TGGAATTTCAAAATGTCCTTTGAAAACTAAAATCAGGTAATCAAAAATATTCAAATTAGATTTCAGAATTCTCCCCGATTTTCGGTGTCGGAATTGATTGGCAAAACTGGGCAAATGCGCATTCTGCGTGCGTTGTGCGTTCCAATTTCCAATTTCACTGGTAGTTCAAATTTCCCTCCTTTCTCAAATCAAAATTTTCGCGCGGAAAATAATCCTTGGCTTGGTTATTTTTTCGAATTCTTAATAAATATTATACGATATTATAGTTACTGCTAACTGCTACAGCAGCGGTGTGCAACCGGGGGGTTTCGGTCACCCGGGTGACCATTACGAAATTCCAGGGTGACCATTGGCCAATGCT
>JAQGBT010004609.1:0-16130 GCA_034698585.1 Disparrhopalites patrizii
GATAGAGAGAGAGACAGATCGAGAGAGAGAAAGAGAGACAGATAGAGAGAGAGAAAGAGAGACAGATAGAGAGAGAGAGAAAGAGAGACAGAGAATAATTACGGATTCATAAATGTAAATGTATGGGAATTTTCAGGCTCCCGTCCCCGTCCCCCCATGGGAAGGCGTATTCAATGGCACTGATGACGGCCCCGTCTGTCCACAATTACATATTGCTACAAATAAAGTTATTGGCGATGAAAATTGTCTTCATGTGAATGTCTACTCGTCCGATGTACGTTACTTTACTGGAAAAGGGTGAATGGTTCTTCCTTGGGTGTTGCTTCCTAGCAATGATGGTGGCGGATGTTTCCCTCATATAGGTGTATATATCTGTTTTTTATCTACATACATATAACCAAAGTAGTAATAAGCCACGTAACATCAACCATGCTTTTAGTTTGGAAGTGTGCTACAAGAGTAAAAGTAAAGTAAAAGTCATTGGCTTCAGTTTTTTTGGTGGAGGACAAAATGTTTCCCTGGAACTGGAGGAAATTTTCTCTTCCTCTCCCCCGCCAATCTATGTATTTTCCCCTTTTATAAATTATACATAATTAAGTTGCAAAAACCCATATAGACTTAATTGAGTTACTGACTCTTTACTCCACTCACTTGGCTTCTGTGTCCGACGGAGTTTTTGGAGTGGTTGGGGCGAAGGGGGGAATCCCTCAACTCTTACGGAGAGGGAGGAGAGGAATGAGTGCTGAGGACAGTGACGAAGGAGATGGTGAGGGACAGGGAGGACTAGATGAGGAGGGAAGAGAGAGATGGGGAAAGTCAGTCACGGAGAGATAGAGAAAGCAAGGGAAGGGGACAAGAAGGGGAAGAAATAGAGAAAGTGGGAGAGAGTTAGGGGGATCAAAAATAAGGAAGATGAGGAGAAAGGCAAAGAGAAAGCAAACGGAAAAGAAATATTAACCACAAGAATAACAACGGGCAAACGAATAGTAATGCGGAAGGAATGTTAGGGAAAGAAATGGAGAAAATCATATCTGGAAATCGGGTTAATTTTTAGAGAGAAAGAGAAAGTAAGGGATTAGGCGGGAGGAGGAGCAAGCACGACAAATAAAGTGAGCGTGACATTTGGAGAGAAAAAGAGAAAGCGAAGATAATTTGGAAAAAAAATCAAAAATAGTCTGAAGAAACAATCGAAAAGGTCAAATTGAATTTCAAATAGAACAAAACAATTACGAAGAAAACATCTAAGAGGCAAATTGAGTTTTTTGAAAATAACACAGACAAGGCAAAGACAATTTGAAAACTAAACAAAGAACTCATGATGAAAAAGGAAACGGCAAAGAAAATTTGAAGAGAACAACAGTAGGCAAGAAAATGCGAGAGAAAACAACAAATCAGAAGACAAATCAAATTTGGAAAAAACAAAGACCAGGCAAGACAAATTGAAAATTCAACAACGAAATGATGAAGAAGGAAAGGAAAATAAAATCTGGAAAAAATGAGAGCAAAGAAAATATGAAGAGAACAACACAAAGGAAGGAAAAGACGAGAGAAAAATAGGAATCCCAAAATAAAAAAGAAAGCAAGACAACTTTCGAGAAAAAACAAGGGAAGTATGACGAAAAGAGAGAAAGAGAAATAAAGACAGCAAAGAAAATAGAGTCGAGAATAAAACGTACGAAATTATATAAAGTACTAGAGAAACCAGGGAAAAGAAAGTGAGACGAGGATAAAAAACAGAGAGAGAGAAAGCCAGGTACGACGCACGAAAAATAAGATCAAGAGAAATATAGCGAGAAGAAAGTAAGTGAGAAATCATGAAAAACAGTGAAAAAGACAACCTCAAAAAACCCCCAGGAAACAAAACAATAGCAAAGGAAATTCATGGGGAAAACAAAGAAAGACACAAATCAAGACCAAGTTGTAGTAACAAGGGTAGAACGTGGAAGAGAATAATAAGGGGAAAATAGAGAGAAGAAAGTGGGAGAGCCCAAGAAGATTGATCACCGCTTCGAGTTCATTAGACGGACTATGCAGTCATTTGATTAATTTTATCAGTTTCATTCTCCTTGTAATATCACCCCTAAATTTTAAGACTACCTTTCAGTAGTAAGTAGCACTCTCCCCCCCTCCCCCCTCTCTCTCCTAGTTTTTCTTCTTCCCCGTCTTTCACAAAGTAATGGGGGGGAAAGTCCTGTCCTAAGAAGCACTTATTCTCCCTAGTTTGGGGATAGTACTTCCTTATTTGGCCTTATTAGTCCTTTTATATGATTACACACAAGCTTTCACTTGTCCCTCCATATCCGCCCGCCCCTCCTTTTGTCCCCATCCAATTTGAGTCACCATCCTTCCATCTCTTTTTCTAGCCGGACTTTTCCCTTCTTCTCCCCTTGCTTTCCCTCATTTTATTATATATTTCCTTGCCTCCATAAATACCTTTTGGACCTTCTATACAATAGACTTTGGCCTATATTCTTCGCTCTTAGTACTCTCTCTCTCCCTCTTGCTATCTCTTGTTCTGTGATGATTATGATTTCTTCTATTTTCATTTTTTTATTAGGACTTTTCCCGAGAATTCTATTCTCTCCCATTTTTCTATTGCACTCTTTGGCGAAAGTTAAAAAAATACGTATTTGCGTCATGTCTCCCTTTGTGTATGTACGTGCACTATGTTTTCGTATACATTTTTAATATACATACATAGAGATAAAGAATTTTTTTTTCTCTCTCTCTCTCTCATGATTTTTCCTTCCATGCCTTGTGTGTGTACTGCAGGAGGAGAGGGCAAGAGTTGGAGGGGAACAGTAAAAGGAACGACAACAGCAACAAGAGAGAGCCAAAGAGAGAGAGAGAGAGAAAGAGGGGCAACTTGGAATTTGTTGTCGAAATGGTATTTCTTGAATGGATAAACTTTTTAAACAAACTTTTCTCCTTTGTACATGCTCTCTGCACGGACTTACATAAGGCAAGGTCTTTTTATGAAGAGTCAAAGAGTGAAAGAGGAAAAGTGTAAAGGGAGAGTTAGAGAGAGAGAGAGAGAAAGGACGAAGAGACAGAGAGAGAGTGAAAAGAAGAGAGAGTGGGACAGAAATATACTTTGCACTGGTGTTGCTGATAGTCGAAAGTTGAATGTTTTTTTTTCTTGTCTAGTTGTTGTTGTTGTTCCTGCCGTTCTCTTTCACTCTGATTTTGTTTTTTTCTTTTTTTTTTCTCTCTCTCTCTCTCTTCCAGTTTTACTCCGGTGTAATTTTAATGAGGAAACTTTTGCTTTGGGTGAACTCACTCTTTGGGTGAATGTTGTTGTGATATTTTTTTATTGTTTCATTTCTTTACCATTTATCACACATGCGAGGAACTATTGGGAGCCTTTGTAGTCCGTAGTAGTTTGATGGGTCGATGAAATTGGGGTTTCTGATTATTTTCTTCAGTCACTCTTTGATTCTCTAAAATGGCCTTTGTCTCCGCTCTCCTCCCTTCGGGCTCTCCCTCTTGCTCTTCAGAATAAAGGTTCTTTCTCTTGTTTGTTTTCTTGCCACCAATCTGTTCCCACAAATTTTCTCCTTTAATATTGGCCTAATTTCTGTATTGTAGCTCGATTTCTGTTTTCTATTCCTTTTTTTAAATTGCGGACACTTTTTAGAATGTCCCTTTTTTATTTGATGTAAATTCTATTTCTCACGGCGCTTTCCTGATTTGTTGAGGTATTTATACGTGTATTGTAGTACTTGTGCCATATTTTTTGTCTTCCTTGCTGTTGATTCGGCTAGCATCAGTTCTTCCTCAAATTCTCCCAAGTTCTCGGAATTCTCTCTTCCTCTCTTTTCTTTAGTTCCTCTCTTGGAATTCTCTCACATATTTATTCTCACCCTCTCTTTTCCTGAATCTCGCTCACCCTCTATTTTCATCTGTCTCTTTTTCCTTCTCTCTTTCTCTTTTTTCCTTCTTTCTATCTTTTTCCATCTTTCCATCTCTCTTTTTCTCTCTCTTATCCTCTCTCTTTACTTCCCTCTTCTGTTTTTCCCTCTCTTCCTCTCTTTTTGCTTCTGTTTTTCCCTCTCTTCCTCTCTTTTTGCTTCTGTTTTTCCCTCTCTTCCTCTCTTTTTGCTTCTGTTTTTCCCTCTCTTCCTCTCTCTTATTTCTCTCTTCTTTATTCTGCTGTTTTTCCCTCTCTTCCCCCCTCTCTTTTTTGTCTTTCCATCTCTCTTTTTCTTTTTTCCTCTCGCTTTCCCTCTCTCGTTTCCTCTCTTATCTTCTCTCGCTATCGCTCTCTTTTCTTCTGGGTTTCCCTCTCTTCCCCCCTCTCTTTTTTCTCTTTCCTTCTCACTTTTTTTCTCTCTCTCTTTCCCCCTCTCGTTTCCTCTCTTGTCTTCTCTATCTATCTCTCTCTTTTCTTCTGTTGCCTCTCTCTCTCCCGTTCTCTCTCTTTCCCTCTCTTTTCCATTCTCTCTCTTTTTCGCTTTCCCCATCTCTTTTATATATTCTGTTTCTCTCTCTGTTTCTCTCTCTGTTTCTCTCTCTGTTTCTCTCTCGCTCTATTTTCCCTTCTCTCTTGTTTTCTCTCTCTCTTTTCTCTCTCTTTCCCTCTCTTTGCTTCTGTTTTCCCCTTCTCGCTCACTCTTTCTCTCTCTGCCCTTCTCTTCATTTCTTCTTCACTGCCTATGTGAACTTCTCTTTCCCCTGACTCCTTCCTTATATATTTTCTATTTCTCCCTGCTTTCCAGATTGTATTATCGCATCCTCTACTCCCTCTCTCCTATTTTGCCCCCACTGTCACTCTCAATTTGTAGCGGTTTACCTTTAAATCTATATATCTCTCATATCCCTCCATATTACTTGATTCAAGCCTTGTCTCCCTCAAACTGGTTCTAATAACTTGGCTTCGTCTCGCTTTCCCTCTATCTCGTTCCGCCTTTCTCTTCTCCATCTCTATCCGCTTTGCTACACTCACTCATTCTGCTTCCAACCCACTTTGATTATTCACCATGGTACGTATAAATTGATGGGATTTCTCTCTGTTTTTTGTTGACTGGGGAACATCTACGCACCCACAATGCACACCCTCACTCACCAACAACAACGACAACAGCTTGACGTTTTGAAACCTGTCATTGTTTTCATTCATGGTGGCGGCTTCAACACAGGAGCGGGAGCGTCCCTTATCTACGGACCAGATTTCATTGTGGATGAGAACATTGTCTTGATTACTATTCAGTATCGTCTGGGTGCCTTGGGTAAATGTCTTCATATACATACATGTATCTATTCGTCCATCATATACATACATACGTGGATGTATTCTTATATGTAATACATAACATGTAACAATCTCTTTTATTTTTTGATGTATCCATGTATATGCGTGTGTAGTCAGTTTTTCTTTTCATTCTATTGAATTTCCATTGAATATCTCCAGAAGGAGGATAGGAGGGAAAGTGGAGGGAAAGAAACACTCAATGTCTTGTTCCAGTCCGTCCTCTGTTTTTTTAGTTTCTGGATACACTACTGTCTCTCTTTCTCTTCTTATCCCTCTTGTGTTTCCTCCAATTCTCTCTCTCCTTCTCACTCTCTCCCCTCCAGTCTTCTCTTTTGCTCCTGTCTGAAAACCCATGAAAGAATGTGGGGGAAAAATCTATTAATTTTTTTATATCCTTACATACACACCCCGTGATTTTGTATCAAAATCTTTTTCATCCACTTTTAATACAGCTCAAACTTCACCTATTCTCTCTCTCTCTTTCTCTCGTCTCCTCTCTCCCTCTCTCTGTCTCTCTTTTCCTCGCCCTTTTTTTGCAGTCTTCTTCCAAACTGTACTCTTGTGCGATTCCCTTTGTTATTTTCTATGATGTTGCTCCTACTTTCCTGGCCATTATCTTCGGGGCAAGGTTGGAGAGAGAGAAAGTGGGAGAGAGAAAAAAAAACTGAGAGTGAGAGAGAGAGAGTACTTCAAGCAGAATAATTATTTTTTATGCACACCAATACATATAATGTATCTAACACATATTACTCACATACATACCTTCGGTTGTAGTAAGCCGAAGTTTAAAAAAAAATACGGGATTACCTTGGAGAAAGAGAGAAGAGGAGGAGAAGAAGAAGAAATTAATTAAATTAGAGTTTGCTATGAAAAGGCGAGCATCTACAATGGATTTGATATATGAAACCATCTAGGAAAGGAGTCTCTCTTTTTTTCCTCTCTCTCCCACTCTCTCTCTCTCTCTCGTCTTCCCTTTCACCCTCTCTCTCACTGGTTTTCTATCTGTGTAGAATACACCTGTCTCCGGAGGGGGTAATAATTTTGGCTCGTATTCAAAGGAATACGAATTGTATAGACAGACTTCATAACCAGGAGCCTTATTGATTTTATTTTGAGTTTTCAAAAACCCCCCGTTGTACATATGCACACAGAGCCATGCACACCCAACAATATTACAACCTCCTATGTACCTACAACATGACCTTACTTTTAGCCAGGGACTTCCCTACCCGCCTCTTTAAGGTTTTCTTTCTTCCCAATGTACATATATATACATGTAGACGGTACTACATATGTATATGTGTATATATGTATATGTGTAGTCACACACACTCACACGAGTATGAATTACAGTGAAAGAACAAAATGGGAAAATCCTATCTTGTCTTGTATCTTGCCCTGATTCATAAATACATATATATAAGGATTTTAGAGCCTTAGTCTTCGCTCTCTATTTCTCTCTGTCTCTGCCTTTCTTTTTCTCTCTGTCCTTCTCCCTCTGGATGTCTTTTCTCTTCCGATCACTCCCTTTCTCTTGCCAAAATTTATCTTCCTTTTTCCGTTCGTTCGAGAAGGAAGTCTCTTCCCGCTACAGTATCTTTCTCTCTCTCTCTCGCTTTCTCTCTCTCTCTTTCGCTCTCTCTCTCTTTCGCTCTATCTCTCTCTTTCGCTCTCTTTCTCTCTCTTTCGCTCTCTTTCTCTCTCTCTCTCGCTCTCTCGCTTTCGCTCGCTCTCTCTCTTTCGCTCTCTTTCTCTCTCTCTCTCTCGCTCTCTCGCTTTCGCTCGCTCTCTCTCTTTCGCTCTCTCGCTTTCGCTCGCTCTCTCTCTTTCGCTCTCTTTCTCTCTCTCTCTCGCTCTCTCGCTTTCGCTCGCTCTCTCTCGCTCTCTCGCTTTCGCTCGCTCTCTCTCTTTCGTTCTCTTTCTCTCTCTCTCTCGCTCTCTCGCTTTCGCTCGCTCTCTCTCTTTCGCTCTCTTTCTATCTCTCTCTCGCTCTCTCGCTTTCGCTCGCTCTCTCTCTTTCGCTCTCTTTCTATCTCTCTCTCGCTCTCTCGCTTTCGCTCGCTGTCTCTCTCTTTCGCTCTCTTTCGCTCTCTTTCGCTCTCTCTCTTTCGCTCTCTTTCGCTCTCTTTCGCTCTCTTTCGCTCTCTTTCGCTCTCTCTCTTTCGCTCTCTCTCTCTTTCGCTCTCTTTCTCTCTCTTTCACTCTCTTTCTCCCTCTTTCGCTCTCTTTCTCCCTCTTTCGCTCTCTTTCTCTCTCGCTCTCTCGCTTTCGCTCGCTCTCTCGCTTTCGCTCTCTCTCTTTCTCTCTCTCTCTCGCTCTCTCGCTTTCGCTCGCTCTCTCTCTTTCGCTATCTTTCGCTTTCTCTCTTTCGCTCTCTTTCTCTCTCTCTCGCTCTCTCGCTTTCACTCGCTCTCTCTTTCGCTCTCTTTCAATAACTCTCCTAATCCCCCTCCCCGTATCTCTTAATCTCCTTCTCGTCCGTGGTCTTTCACTCGATGTTATCTCTCCCTGTCTCCCTCCTTGTATTTATCTTTCTCACCGCCTCTTTCGCTGTCTCGCCGTGTTTTCCTCTGGCTCTTTTCTCTGTCATGATTCTTTTCTCCCACAACTTTCTTGCATTCGCTTTCGTTTTGAGTCTGTTCTTTCTCTCTGTCTCTCTTCACCATTTTCTATCGCTCTATGTGCCATTGTCTCTCTTTTTTCTTCTCGTTTTCTGTCTCTCCCTGCGTTTTCCTCCCTGTTATTTGTCTGTACCTTTCATGTTTCTTTTCCTTGTCTGTATTTCCCGTAGCTTTCTCCGTGTACGGGATGTGTAACACTGCATTTCTCTTTGCTTCTCTCCTTGTCCCGCTGGTGCTATACTTTCTCTTGGAGGATTGCCTCCATATTTCGGGTCTCTAATGGGTAAATGGGAATCTGCTTTCACCACTTTCCCCACGTTTTCCCTTGCTTTTCTCCATGATATCCTCCTTCCATCCCGTTGGGATCCTCCTCTCCCTCTCACGGTGGGTGACTACCCGGTGTGCCTCCCCATGGCATTTGTATGTATATGGAAATTCTCCCCACCCAGATAATTTTTTTCCGGATGATTAGAAAATTGAATTGGAATGTGAAGGGAAAGGCGTTAGGGGAAAAATACAAGTGACCATTGATTTTGAATTGGATTTTATTGAATCCTGTCTGCTCTTGTTCTTTCTCTCTCTCTCTCTTTCTCGTTTACCATTCCCATCTACATTCCCTCCATGGTGCTTTCTTTCCATTCTCAAGACCAGGAACACAACCACAAATATCGATGGTACATAAGGTTTCCCCCCCCCCCCTTCGTCGTCTTTCCCATTTACATGTGAGGGAGATTCTAGTCTAGCGGAAGAATGCATGGCAATTTCGAGGAAATATGAACAATTTGTCCCTTTGTACAGGCTCATGTTGAGAGAGAGAGAGAGAGAGAGAGAATCGGAGAAAGAAAGAGGTAGAGCCAAAATCCCATATTGTACTTTTTTTTTCTTTCTCTGTCTTGCTCTCATCTCACACGTGCATGGACAGGAGGGTTATTGTATTCCATGGAGGAGTGTTTTTTCCCCCAATACTTCACCCCAACAGTCCGTGTCAACGCTTATGGCTTGTACTTGAACAAGTGTAGGTGGGGATGTGCGGATGGAGGGACCAAAGTAATAATAGGAAGGAAAATAATTTTTTTTCGACTTCTTCTTGATTTTTTTTTCTGTCTTTTTCCTCCCCTTCTTTTTTTCTATAGGATTCCTGAGTACAGGAGACAAGGTCAGTGGAGGTAATTGGGGTCTATTAGATCAAATAGAGGCACTCAATTGGGTGAAATCCAATGTGGCTTCATTTGGGGGTGATCCGGATAAAATTACATTGATGGGCGAGGGTGCTGGAGCCGCATCCGCTTCTCTATTGACACTCACGCCGGCTGCCAAAGGTACGTATGTATACGCATATACATAGATATATATAAATTCTTTTTTCTATACTATATTTTATATCCATTTATACCTATGAATCCTATCTTTGTACGTAAGGCAATGCATTTTTTGGACGATACGTATGTATGTGTAATATGTATACGCAAGTGCATGTAATGTCCAAGAATATTGTCATATATAGGGATAAAGTCAGGGGGAATTCTGTGAACGTGCAGAGATAGAGAGAGAGGATTATATAGCCAATTTTCTCCCTTGATTTCTTGTGTGACGTGCTCCATACAATGAAAATTTCTCTTTTTCCCCCTGTTTCCATTGTGATCTGCTGGAAGGAAAATGTTTCCAGTTTCTTTTTTATATATATGTTTTTTTCTCCTCTTTCTCTCTCTCACTAGTCTTGTGCTTGGACGAACCTTTCCTGGTAAAATATGGAGTTGAGGAGGGACAATTTCTTTTAACAAAAGGCAGTTGTCCTCCTTCCGTTTTTTAAATTGGACTTAACGTTATAGGCAAAAAAAAGACTCTTAAGAGCTTTAGATGAGCGGATGAGGTATTCTTATGGGGGGTGGACCAGATAGAGACGCTCGGAGAAGGAAGGCACGAGGAGGGATGGACGTCGAGAGGAAGCGAAGCAGTTTTAGTGGCAGACAAGGCAAGAGGGAAGGAAAGAGAGAGAGAGAAAGAAAGAGGCACAATCGACAGATGGAAAGGGTGAAAGCGAGAGAGAAGAGGGAATGATCAAGAGATTGGAAAGGCGGTAGAGACTAAAAGAGATCAAGAAAGGGAGTCAAAACGGGAGAAAAAGCAGAACAAAGAATTGAAATGCGAGAAACAGACATATATTTGGAGAGACAAACAGAGAAACACAGAGAGAGAAAACGTGTGTAAATACAGGAGATCGGAAGAGGAGGAAATTAAGCTGGATTGTGAGTGGGAAGAAGACAAACAAAAGAAAATAAGAGCGAAGCGAGATGAAGAATATGAGACGAGACTGAAGAAACAAGCCAAATATGAGACGAAACAGAAGAAACAAGAAAAATAAGAGAGGAACAAAATAGGAGAGGAGCAAGCAGAAAAATAAGAGATGAGGAAGCGGAAAAATAAGAAAGAAGAAAGCAGAAAAATAAGAAAGAAGAAAGCAGAAAAATAACAAAGAAGAAAGCAGAAAAATAAGAAAGAAGAAAGCAGAAAAATAAGAAAGAAGAAAGCAAAAAAATAAGAAAGAAGAAAGCAGAAAAATAAGAAAGAAGAACGCAGAAAAATAAGAAAGAAGAAAGCAGAAAAATAAGAAAGAAGAAAGCAGAAAAATTGAAGAGAAGAAAACAGAAAAATTGGAGAGAATAAAGCAGAAAAATATGACAGGACAAAGCAGAAAAATAAAAAAGGAGAAAGCAGAAAAATTGGAGAGAAGGAAGTAGAAAACAGATAAATAAGGGAAGAGATGGACAAAATATAAGAAAAAAGAGTGAGATCCAGGTCTGACAAAAAATGAGTGAAGCGAGAGATAAAATGAAGAATATTTGTAAGAAAACATTAGTAACGAGAGAAAAAACAAGAAAGGGAAAGAGAGGACAAAACAAGAGACAGAAAACGAGAAGAAACAAAAATGCTGAAAAAGATCGAGCGAAAACGAAAGGTAAAAGAAGGAGAAAAAAATAAATTGGAAAGAGAAAGCGCAAAAAAGAGATGGAATGGGTGGACAAAGTAAAAAATGTGGAGAAAATAATAAAAGTCTAGGTCCTTTTTGGAACCAAAGTTCATGATGCCCCATTCGTTTCCTCCTTGGACAATTATCGTAAGAGAATTGAGCCCCTTTCATCTCTCACTGGTCCTGAAGAGCGAGGGAAAAGGGGCAAAAATAAAATCCTTTCTGTGAGAAGACCAAGATTCTATAAGCTCCTCCACAAAAACCAAAAATTGGTTCAAGCTGGAAAAGTAGTAATAAAAAAATAATGTAAAGAAAATCCTTTCCTAACACCCACTTTCTCTACTTTTTACAGTCCTAGTTATAACGAGTTAAAGCAATTATATATTTTTTATGCTTCCACCCCTTAAACTGATAAAAACGGTGCCTTAACAATATATTTCAGATGGTTCTGCCCCCACCCCAAATACAGAACTCCTTTTGTACACATATTAAAGTCCCATGTTGTTTAAGGAGAAGTGTCCACCTTCCCAAGACACAATCGTTCCTTCTCCCTCCAAGCTTTCTTTATGAATTCCCTTGCACGCCATATTTTTTTGGAGGAAGGGAACATTTCCAGGACGTACAAGAATTGTGTAATAACCATAAAAAAAGGAGTTTCGTCCCTTTTCCCTACAACGAAGGTTGACATTGTTGGAGGAAATATGTGTATATGATTTTTTTTTCTCTCTCCTATTTTCTTTTTGAAATATGACTACCTAAATAGGAATGATTCCCCTCCTCCTTCCTCTCTTATGTACAGTTCTTTTGGCGGGAGTGAGAAAACAAATTTCTTTCTCAATTTTTCTTCCCCGTTTTTTTGCCTCCTCTAAACACCATCCTCTCCATTTTTGGGAGGTTCTTTTTTTGCTACAATAATATTATATATTTTTTTGTACTGTCCCACCACCGAGTCACATAAACTTGTAGTAGTGAGGACGACGTGGTAATAGTTGGAATGCAATTATGTTATTTCTTGTATGAGAGACCTGGGAAGAGAGGGTTTGGTGAAAGCTATCATTGCCCACCGAGAACGAGTACGTAGGAGGGAAAGCTTGTGGAATGGCAAAGACTTGGAGGGAGGTAGAGGTAGAGGGAGTGAGCGGGAGATAAAAAATCTTTTAAACGTGTTTACGGCTCTGATTTATGATAAAAGTGTACACGGATATAATCCTTGGTGGGAGCATCTGAGAGAGTCACGTGGAGAAAGAGACAAAGTTGAAGGGAGGGACGGAAAGATGTAAGCAGAAAGAAGGAGACAAGGATTAAAATTTGGGAAGACAAAGAAGAATACAAAAAATACAAGATAGAAGCGAAAAAAATGGAACCAACTGATCAACGAGAGAAGCGAGAGAAAAAAGGGATATTTAATAAAAGGTAGAAGTGAAAGAAAAATGGGAATAATTAATAAAAGGTAGAAGTGAAAGAAAAAAGGGGATAATTAATAAAACGGAGAAGTGAAATAAAAAAGGATAAAGTGGCTAAAAAAGCAGTGCGAGATAATGATGGAGATAAACGCAAAAAGGGAGCGGTGACAGCGGATGAGACGAGAGTACAAAAGAAGGAAATAGATGACGAAAAGATAGAGGAAATATAAGATTGGAAGGAGGAAAGAAAGGGACGAGAGAAGAAGAAAAAGATAAGACTAAAATAAAGATACGAGAGAGACAACAAAATAGGCGATAAAAGGGAAGGAAGAAAGTAGAGAAAAGAAACGAATGAAAGAGACAAGCAAAAGGAAGAATGACAAGAAAAGGGATGAAAGACAAATATGAGTGAGAAACGGGAAGAATGAAAGAGACCAGAAGACGAAAGAATGAAAGAGAAGAGAGAGAGAGAGAGAGAAAGAAAGAATCAATTCAACGAAAACGCAATAGCATATTTATATAAAAACGAAGAAAGAAAAAAGAAAACAAAAAATGGGAGGGAGCCAGAGGAGGAGAAAGAAAAAAGAAAATTAACGAGAGGAAGATGCAGGAAATACAAAATGGGAGAAAGAGAGAAGAAAAATGCAAAATTGGATAGAGGAGTAAATAGGCAAGAAAAATAAAAAAGCGTAGAAACAAGAAGAAAAATTACAGCTTGAAAAAGCAAGAAAAGGAAGAAAAAAAATTGATCGAAAACAGAAATCAAGAGTAAATTTATAGAGAGAAAGAGAGAGGAAATGAAAGTGACGGATGGAAATAGAGACTTGTTCAAAGAGAAAAGAAGAAATAATGCGGGAGACAGAGTGAAAGTGAGGAGAGAACCAGAGAAAATTTATCAAATAAATTGAATCGATGATGTAATGCGTTAAAAGGGTCAGGCACACACCATATGCATATGGTTTTTTTTGCATCTATTCCGCTTTTCATACTCCCCGATTTTCCCCCTCAAAAATTTGGTATTAATACTTTTGTATAGCCCAATCTCACCCCAAAAACATATTTTTCCCGCCACTCACGCTCCTCTCCCCTCTCCTTCCACGGATTTGCGCCAGGATATAAAAAGAGGGAAAAGGAAGAAGAAGAAAAAACAAATGTTTATCTGTGATGAAAGGAAGAAATAACCGGAGAATTACATACATAACAATAAAGCTTATTACATCCATTAAAAGGTCTCAAAATGAGACAGAAATCCCCTTGAACCGTCCTCCCACTAATGGCTTTAAAAGTTAGATAAATCTCTTAATTTTTCCTTTTTTTCCCACTCAAATCCCTTTCCATCGTTTGTGTTTAAGTACTGCTTGGACGAAGAGGAAGAAGCAAAAATAAAAAAAACCACGTGGAGATTTTTTTTTCCACTTCATCCCCCTTCCGTTTTTTTTCTCCCCTTACTTTTCTAAAGCTGTCGTGGAAGAAAGGAGGAAAAAAAGGATTTTTCCCCGATGTTCTTATAAAGCTAAAAGTAAAGCCTTTTTTATCTGAACCGTTTATACGTGTACGTATACTGCAGTGTAGATTAAAACGTTTTGGTTGCGGGTGGGGAGACTGCAGTCTTTCGGAAAAAAGGGGGTAAGTTCCACTTTCTCGGTGTAAAATCTGTTTTTGAACAAGTTCGTCTTTTTTTTTTGGTGCGTCAAAAGGCTTTGGGACTAAACGAGGGGAGAAATATCTGTAGGTATAATTACTTTTACACATGTAAGTACATCGGGCCTAATAGTGCGTTAGTTACTCCAATTTTTTTCATAGTCATGAGGACATTGAATGATTTTCTCTATATGGATTTCCCCTATAACTATAACGTGGGGCGTGACTGTATTTGTAAAAAAAAGAGAATAGAAAAAAGGCATTGTTTTTTTTTCTTGGACAAATATATTTTTTTTGGTTCCAGCTTAGTTTTTTTTCTTTACACTCACTGAAAGAGTATTGAGGAGGAGATTTCCTTGAGACAGATTCACTGTAGGAAGGAGTACCAGTCGCATTTGTAAGGGATTTACTTTTTGAAGCAGAGAATGAGAAAAAAAGAAGGGATTCATACAAACAGAACAAGAGATGAGACAAGGAAGAGGAAAGGGAGGGAAGACGGAGATAAGAAATGACAAGCCTTCCACTATTTGTAAGAGAAAAAAACGGAGAAAAGAACGAAACAATAATGCGAGGTCGAAACCAAAGGAAGTTCTAACATAGACAAAGAGGATAAAAGGGGGAGAAAGGAAGTGAAAAAAATACTGAAAAAGAGACTCTTCCTTTCTCTCCCACTTTCTCCCTTATAGATATATACATGTAGGGAATGGGAAATAAATAGAGGGAGCCCATGTGAATGAAGAAAGTACAGGAGTTGAACATGTTTGGAGGAGAGGGACATTTCCCCCCTGAAAGCCAGGGATCTTCAACGTCCTGGGGGAAAGTGAGTCGAGGAACAGGTGAAAAAAAAGAATTTTCTCCCTTGTATCCAAGCAAATACAAAGAAAGTAAAAAAAACCAGGGAAGATTTATCCTGCTAGAGGATAAAGCATGTGATGATTTGACACGAGGATGTTCCCTTTAAAAAAAGAGAGAATTTTTGAAACCAGCAAAGTGAAGACACAGATGGAGTTGAACAGTTTAAGAAAAAAGATTTTTGGGGAAGGACACAAAGGGATGTGGGGGAAAGCAGAAGCAAATCTGGAGGGAGACAAAAGAGAAAGGAGCCAGCATTGACATGGAAAGGGAATGAAACAATGCCAGAAACTTTGGTAGTTGTCAGGGCTGGCAAGGATAAAAAGGTATAATTACACAATGAAAGACAGAATGGCGGGATTACTATAATACATTGAAAGGTATACAAAGATGGGGTGGAGAAGGAGACACTTGAAAATTAAATTTGAGCTCATTCACGAGAGATACCAGACGTGTCTCTCATCTTGGAGAGAAACTCCTCCAAAGATGTGGAAGTTGGATGGGAGAAGCAAAAAAAAAACAAATAAGGAATGGAGGGGAATCTCCAGACGGGTAAAAGCCAAGGGGAAGTGGAGAAGAATGGAAGAAGACGGAAAAAACTATGGGATCTAAATTAATGAAAGAAAACAAGGGAAACTCGACCAGTGAATGCAAGGAAATAAATAAAGGAGAGAAGAGCATGAGAGCAAACCAGAGCAGAACATGAGTGTAGAAACGGGCACACAAAGAAAGTGGAGAAATACGCAAGAGAGAATCATGCATCAAATGAAACAAAATATGTCACGAAAAAATATAACACGAAAAAAATATATCAGGAAAAATCAAGTGGAAATACATACAAGTAACCTGGACAAAATTCCGGGGAAACCAGGAAAATATGCAAGAACGTTTACAAAAAACAAACCTTCAGAACTATAATGCTAGAGAAATCAAAAAATACAGGAGGAATATTAAAACAAAGGAAATCAAAGCAAAGGAGAGACAGCAGAAACTTTACAAGAAACAAGACACAATAGACTTTTAAGCAATGCTGAGACAATACATGAGAAAGCTGAGGAAACACAACGGAAAAAAAACGTGAAGGCTAATAAAATAATAAAATATTACAAGAGAGAAAAAACCTTAGGAGAAAGCTGAGAAAATATTCGAGAAAGCTAAGAAAATGTGAGAGAAATCTGAGGACACACAAAAGAAAGCACAAACTGCGGCAAAGCAAAATATGCAAGGTAATAAAGCTCTGCGGAAAAACTAGAGAAAATTCGCGAGACAGCTACGAAAATACAAGAGGAAGCTGAGAAAATACAAGAGGAAGCTGAGAAAATACAAGAGAAAGCTGAGACAATGCAAGAAAAATCTGATAAAATACAAGAGAAAGCTGAGACAATGCAAGAAAA